>NDGM011025487.1:0-22556 GCA_002564305.1 Octomys mimax
CAGGCATTTTTCTCTTGGGTAGACGTATAGCTTTGAGTCTAGAGGAGACAAAGCCAAAGAAACGAGTCAAATAATCACAACAGGATAATTATGAAAAAGATGAGTTAGAACTTTTGGTTGGTCTATTAGCAAATATCTCTTAAATGTGAGGTTTAATCCCTTTTATCTTTTATGGACATTGGTGTTTATACCTTTTCCAGAGATTTTTTTTTTTTTTCAGTAGTGTTCATTTATTCAACATCTATCAAGGACCTATGGTGTCACTGTGTGCCAAACAGTTTTCGGGTTTAGGAAAGAATGAAATCTGAATATGGCACAGTGCCCTCCTTCAGAAGCAATTTCTGTTCTTTTTTGAGTTTTATTTCAGTTGAAAATACAAGATTCTCACAGACTGGCTTATGGAGGCAATGAGGGGAAAGAGCAGACCTACAGGAACATCTCTGAAAATGTAACAGGGTCATAGATAGGATCAGGTCTCACGGATCGTGGACCTGGACCCTAGAAAGAGATTCTGAATCTGAGAGTGCCCAGGATAGTGCCAGTGTTAATGCAGGTTTGCTTTCTCAGCTTATTGCCTCTCTCCTCTGGCTCATGAATGGGCCTGTATAGCATACCCTACCCATTGCAGTTCTAGAAAGAGAACTGGCTTACTTGGTACGTACCAGTTCTATTTGAGCCAGGCTTAGATCTTACTACCAGCCTGATGCATATCAGCTTCCCTTTAATCTGATGCAAAGATCTCTCCCTCCCATTACCCACCTTCTGTTCTGACTTCCTTTTCCCAGCTATGGAGAGGGGAGAAAAGAGCTCAGGGTCATCTGCTAGAAAATACAGCTGCCTGAAGAAGCGATGTGGCATAGTGAGCCCCATGACTGACTCATCTACTACATCCGCCTGCAGTCTTCCAGACAGGCGTGCATCTGCCTCGCATAATCCACTTATCTATCACAGGTTCACACACGGCAGCCTATGGGCCAAATGGCAAATTCAATCACCAGTAACATACCTCATACAATGGCAAAGGAAAATAATCTTTTCTGGCTGGTAATTGAGCTGCATGAGCACAGAGTCTTTCTTTTTCAACAGTGAATCTCTACCTTCCGACCAGGTGCCTACCCCAGAGTGGACAATACTGGGAGAGTGGAGCAAGGGACAGCCAAAGTGAGCATCCTAAGCAGACAGAGGCCTGTCCTTTTTCATGCCTCCTGTGTCCCTCCCTCCATGATGTCTGATGCAGCAGGACCAACACAGTGGACTTGAAGCAAGCGCCACTGGCTGATCCTTTAGATTGCTTCTTTGTTTCTTCAAGTTTTATTTCCTTCTGCTAAGGCCTGACCGCTTGTTTGCTGGACTAAGTGCCACTGGGCTGCTCACTTCTAGCCCAGACAGATGTGCCATCCTTTCCCTTAGCTCCCACTGCCTGATAGAGAAAGAAAAGCACACGCACTGAGTTCTGAGGCTTAATTATCATAAAATTCAACATACAGTGTAAAATATTCAGAGCAATACATAACCTTCACATAGCCATCAATAAAATCTCTTATATAGCCATTACTGTGTCATTAACAAGAATTTGTTCTTCTTGTTCCAAAGCTGACTGACCTAAGTGTTTGTGTTAATTGACCTAGTTAGTCAGTGTCTCTAAGAGTATAATTTTTTTAATAGAATGATCACTCCAGAGCCCAGCATTTTAAGTTTGAAAAGAGGCATACTCCATCTCACAAATCAACACTTGGGTTAGGAATCTGAAAGGGGCATAACCACAATTGTAGGATTTTATGAGCAAGTAAGCCTTAGCAGGTCCTTCATTTTATAGACAAAGATTGTAAGCTTACAGAAGTTTAATAGTTTGTCAGAGCAAAAACCAGAAGCATGAGGTGCTGACAGCTGGTAGTGAAGTTTCTCTTCTTCAGCCATACAACGATCAAGCTTTAATTTTAAGTTATCCATTAAAATGCTGGGAAGCCTAAAAGAAGTGTGAAAATTAATAACCTTTTACCTATAATCGAATGAGCCAATAGGGTTTTAACAAAGCCATAGAGCCTGCTGTGGCTGGAGGGAGTGAGTGCCTATGTCTGCCCTTGTGGGCTAAGAAGGTCCACAGGGTTTCTCCAGTGTGGCGTAGCCCATACTAGGGGGAAAATGGTCAGGAATGCTGAAGATACATATTTTCTTAGTGTGACATTTTTTCAATTAAAGTATTTTTGTTTCTTCAGTGGCTCCCCAGTGTCAAGGGTGAGCCAGGCCCTTATCCACTTGTTGGAAGCATCCTTATCAACAGGCACACCAAGCTAGGGCATTATCGGCAAAGACAGCTGCTAGTGGTAATGTGCAGGAGCCAGAATTGCAGGCAGTTTGTCACCTAGCTGCTGCAAGCTGCTGGAATTCCAGTGATATCTCACTTTTTACTTTGGTTCCAGATACTCCATGGCTTGAGAGCTGCCCATTACTGCCTGTCAGCCTGCCCTGGCCAGTGCAGCACCCCCTGGTTGCTTTCTGAAAACCCAATTGTTTGTCTGTTTTCTCTCTCTTTTTGGTGAACTCTTTTACTGGTGAGCAAGCAGCCACCATTGCAGGCCTTGTTGAGTGCAGATGTATCTGGCCCTGGGTTCCTTTGCTCGCTGAGCCCTGGGGAGAGGGGGCTGCAAGCTTTTCTTGCTGAGCTGCGTGTTCACCTGGCATGCAGCCACCATGACTGCCTTCTAGCATTAGGGGATTAACATATGTACGATCTCTGTGTCATTGGCCAGGGCTGCCTGCCTGGTTTCTTGATCTTTCAGGACAAGAGCAAAGCAAGAGGCTGATAAACCCTCACATAGAGTAGCTTTTGAACTCTGCATTAAAGCCCAAGAGTCCCTTTCCATCTTTCCTACCCTCTGTCTTTATACCACAGTCTCTGCCAGTGTTTCTCGGCCTGGACACTGTGTCCCACTGGGGTCCTGAATCAGTTCAGTGCCATGGCCATCTTGGTTATTTTCTTTAATGAAATGGAGTAGAAGACATGCCATCATCATGACAAATTAGGTCAAGATTAATCACAGCTTAACCAGAAACTTTATTGTATATAGTTATGTATGCTCATACGTAAATGTATACTTGGGTCACAGTAAAAATAAGGTTCGTAAAATGCCCCTCTACTCATATAGAGCATTAGGAATCGAAGTCAAGAGTGCTCTACTATTGAGCTATATCCCTAGCCCATTATTATTTTTCTTCATGAGAAGGTCTCAGTTAGTTGGCAGAAAATGACCTTGGCAGTTGTCCTGCCTCACTACACTGTCCTTCATCTGCAAATGGAATGCAGCTTAGCACATTTCTGAACCTCAGACATTCAGATGTGATAAAGTCCTTCCTGTTCTCTTGGCTATGACTTTGAATGTTAGTCCCATGATACGTCTGCCTCCCCCACCACCCTCTCCATTGTGTTTTCCAGTCCCTGTTTGGTATCCCCCCTTAGCAAGAGATTACCTCAAAGGAGACAGGTCAAAGAGGAATTCCTTTTGTCTCTTGCCCACATGCCTGACAGAAATCACTATGAATGGATGTTTACTTATTTGCACTTTAAAAGGGTAGAAAAACAGCCTGATTCAGTCTTCCTCTTGACAGGCTGGAGCCCAGCTTCAGGGAAGTGGAGAAGCAACATAACAAAGGCCCTCCTTCCCTTTTCATCTACAGAGTGTTGGGTTTGGTTGCCATGGGACTGAAGGACCCGCTTTTGAAAATGATTTCAATGTATTTCTGCTTGATATGTTTAACTCCGTAGGCATGTTGAGTTGTCAGGGTTTCCAACTTAGTCACCAGGAGGTCTCCAGGATCCAGAGCTGGTCTGCAGCTTGACCAGCTTCTTGCTATTTCAAAATACCACAAAGTGGCAGACTCCTACTCAACCAAGGAAGTTCCAAAACTCTGGAAACTGATCCCATGTCTAGCCCCCAGTACACAGCAGCCGCACCCACCACACCCCAGCTCTGATGAGAGGATCAGAAGCAGACTGAACACTTACTTTTGCATTGTTCTTGTTTCTGCATCAATGCTTTATCTGTGAGTATGTGGCAAAATAGTTCAACAGCATCGTTTATTTTTCTGTCTGGCAATTCTGCTCTTGCTTAGTTTGCAGATATGAAATGAAAAGTGGTTTTGGCTATTGATGCTGTGAGAAACACAGACAATCTTTCATTCCATCTTACTCCAGCCTCAGCTGTCCCTCCAGGGCTAATCTCAGACTCTTTGGCTCTCCTAAGTTACTGGCTGTCTTTTATAAAAAGAAGTTCCACTCCCACTGCAGCGTGGTACTGAAGGGTTGAGGATGAAGCAGCCCTCGTGTCTTCTCAACAGCGCTGGCTTGAGAAGGGCCTTCAGCTGTCCATGCAAGGATGGGAAGAGAGCTGTCGCTGTCAGTTTAAGCTCCTCCACCTTGCAGTTTCCTCCCCATTGATCATATCATTTCGAATGGTCCATTCCTCTGGTGAGACCTGGAGTCTTAGAGACAAAGCTATTCTTTGTCTGCTAAGGACTCAAGATGTGGGCAACTTCCATTCTTCATAGGGCTATACCCTGGCCAGAAACATGAGCAGCCCCCTTGTTTTACCCAGAAAGAGATGGCCTTTCTGTCTCAGCAGCATTGGTACCTCTCTTCACAGGTCAGTGCTCTTCTCCCTTTGCTGGCGATTGTATTCATGAATGAGGTTGTTGCAGCAGGAGGGACCACCAGTGAGTCAGAAGTATAAGCACTAAATACATCCTTTCCTAGTTTTCATCATATTTTTTTCCTGTGTCTAGCCCAGTTCACTGTTTCACTTCATAATTACAGCTGCAGTATGAATTACTTTGAAATATTTATAAGTCTTACCCAGATATCAAAATGCAGTGTATTTCATGGTCTGTCACAGACGACCACTGTTAGTGATAAATGTATTTTTGAAATGAGTGATTAAATCGAAAAAAGGCAGTCTGAGTCAGTGAGTAATTGTTTCATACAAATATTATATTATCTCTGGATACAGACAAGTATAAAGGATAGGTGCATGTCCACAGGGATCTTAGAAACGAGTTGTAGTCAAAGAAGAATTTGAGATATTGGAGTCTAGGAATTGCTAAGGGTAACAATGATGGTAAAGATGAGGTTAATAATAGCTGAAATACATTGAATCTTTCCATTTGATGAGTTCTAAGTATTTTATGGATAATCTATTAGCTCCTAGTTACACAGCAACCTTACAAAGTACATGTATAGTTATGTCTGTTTTACAGATAGGGAAGCTTAGATTTTCTTCAGGAATTTAGCCAGTCACAAAGCTAAAAAGTGATGGGATTATGATGTGAAATTTGACACAGTGGCACATGACTATAATCCCAGCACTCTGGTAATCTGAAGCAGGAGGGTCACAGGATCAAGCCCAGCCTAGGCAACTTAGCAGTGCAGGAAGACCCTGTCTCAAAATAAAAAAGCACTGGGAATGCAGCTCAGTGCAAAAGCCCTAGTTTCAGTCCTCAGTTTTAAAAAAAAAGAAGAAGGATGTAAAGCCAGGTCTCTAGGTCCAGGGACCTAATGATTTCATAAGGATTTTGGTGGGTTGGTTTGGTTTTTTTTCTTTCTTTCTTTTCTGTGAATGAAAAACACATGGTATAGTGTCCAAAATCTATCCAAAGGACAGAGGGAAAGTTTATTTGAGGAAGAAAAAAATGACACTAAACACCTCAAAATTTGCTGTGAAAGTCATGTAGTAAGGAGAAAACGTCTCAGAATCAGCTGCAGTGGCTCTTGGGAGGCACATTGGCTGAGGTGGCAGTGTCCCCTCTGTTGAAAGAGCTATTGACATGAGGGCCACATGAATGAGGTTGTGAGTCTGTACAGAGTGAGGGAATTAAAATCAGGGTTCGTCCTATCTTGTGCACACACACTTTTTCCAAATGCTCCATCTGCCAGGGGACCCTGGTGATTCTTGCATGCTGGGACAGAGCCCTTCTATGTTGTGTCATTGCTGCTCTGACAGTGAGTGCCCCGCCCACTTCCTCTTATTCCCCCACCTGTACCTCCATCTCCTAAGATGGAACTCAGATCCATCACCTGATCCACTGGAAGTGCCAGGGGACCACACTTGGTGGCCAGCAGCAAACCTGCGGGGCCCATTTTCATCACAGATTTTCTTTTCTTCCTGACCCAGGCATCGAATGCCCTAGAGGAGCCCGAAACCTCCCAGGCTTGGTGCAGGAAGGAGAGCCATTCAGCGAGGAAGCCACGCTCTTCACCAAGGAACTGGTCCTGCAGCGAGAGGTAGGGATTCTCCTGGTGCTTCCTGGATGGAAAGGGCAAGACAGCAGGGCTCCCTGGGTCTGACCCTTCTCTGCCGTATCAGAGGCCATCTGTCCCCTTTTCCACTGCTCAGCCTTGAGCAGCCATGAGCCACTCTCATGTCTACTTCTTTGTTCCCTGCATCACTGGCCAGCTGCCCCCAGTTGCTGCTCCACTGGTGGCTTGGGATGTGTCGGGATCCTAATGCAGAGGGCTCAGGGCTCTGCAGTCCTCCTCCCTGGTGAATTAGCCTGAGCTGCTGCCTCCAGCTGGATTTAGAAGCTTGACTAACCCTGTCAGGGGCCAATTTTCTTTGAACATTTATTTGTATCTTTGAGTAATTGCATTTTCTGTAGCAGGTTTTCTGACTTAATTTAATTGTATTTCTGTTTCTGCCTGTTGGGCTGGCCCCTCCAGGCAAGAGCTAGGCTCTTGGCTGCTGTGGTACCCTTCTACCTGCTAATTTTGCTCAAGTCTTTATCAATAGAACCATCTCTCTCTCTCTCTCTCTCTCTTTTTTTTTTTTTTTAAGGACTGTGCCAGCAATTCATCTTGCTGGGTGGACTCAAGGGGGGAAGAAAAAAAAAAGAAAAAGCAGTGAGGCAGTATGTTAGGCTGGGGCTTAGGGTCCGGGATCTGCCTTTGTCCCTGCTTCTGTTACATTCAAGTCTGTCAGGACCCCTCCAGCTTTCATCAGTATCATGATAGCCACAGAGTTGCAGTCCTAGAGGTTCTCTCTCCTGGGTCTTTGTGACCCTTGAGAGCAGATGTGTGGGGATTTTAGAACGCTCAGCAATACAAATACCTGTGTAGGAACTTGAGCATGTCATTTTGAGTTGAAGCGCCAGCAGACACATTAAGTGTGAGAGGTCTGGGAAGACAGATGAGCCCGACGCACTGTCTCAGGGCAACCCTGGCTTTGAGGGAATCATCACTTTGGCGTCCCACTAAGCAGCGTTCTGGCTGTTGGTTGGCACCTCTTCGAGATTTCTTTTATCACTTGCCTTCTCGTTTTGTGAAACAAACGCATTTGGCAAAATAAATCCTGAATTCTCAGTTCAAGAGATCTGAGTTCCATTTCCCACACACCAACTGCAGCTACCTGGATATTATTGTATGTGCCTTGTTGGCCATCTGTGCTGTACTTGGAGGAGTGTGGGGCTTAATTGTATCATCAGATTCGCAATTCTATTTTCTTTTTGGTAAGAAGCATTTATATTTGTAAAGTTCAAATCCTTAGTAGTAACATGCCTACTTTCCTCCAGCATTATGCCACTATACAATGTAACTAGAATTTTTATCAGTTAACAGTAGCTCCCTACTAGAGAAGTATTTCAAGAATCCACTGTAGCTGTCTGTCAGCACCTGTTGCAGTTTTTGAAGTGGCCCGGTAATTAAGTGGAAGAAGCAAATATTGTAGCATTTCCCTCTGACTTCTTAGGCCTTTAGTTAGTACACTAGAGTATGGTTGAAAAAAGTAGGTCAGTCCCCTGAAGCTCATGACTTACAGACATTACAGAAGGAATAACAACGGATTTTTATTTCTTACACTTTAGATTGAAGGCCCTCCCTTCCCTGGATTGCCTAAGATGTTTGTTGGAAGAATTCTTCTCTCTCACTATTTAAACCAAGTTTTGCATCAGAGCCATCTTCCTATTATTTGACAAGTCCTGACGTTTATTTTGTTTGGCAGTTCTTGTTTCCCCAGCCACTTTTCTTCCTTGTCATATCTCTGTCCCACATATCCCTGTCACCCAAAGTACACAGGAGTCAGAGAGAATACTAACCACTAATGAGGGCAAGTGGACCAGTGTTTTTACTGTCTCATAGGTATTGTGACCCTTACCTTTGTGTGTGTATCTGTAAATATTTACTGGTGAAAAAGTTGAAGTTTTCCCCACCTTCTTTGATGCCCTGGCATGAGTTTGTAGATCCAAAGTTGATATTTATCTTTCTTGATTTTAGAGGTCCTAGTTTTTCATAACCCTGTGTTGAGGGTCACAATATGATAACCTGACGAGGCTGTTTTGAAGGTCGTTATTCTAATCCAGAGGAACCATGAGTATGACCTAAACTACAAATAATTCAAGATGTTGACTGAAGAAACCAGTTGCAGTTTTCTCTCCTGGGCATTTCCCTTCCTTTGATATATGAAAACTGTTTTCTGATCAGTGTCAGAATAAAAGGAGCTAAGTGCTTCCCTGGCAAGCGCAAGGGTGTGAGTTCAATCCCCTGGTTCCACAAAAAAAAAAAAAAAAAAAAAAGAATAAAAGGAGCATTTTCTTTGGTAAGAGCTTTATTCATTGCTTTTACCTGTGTAGTACCATCACCTTCATTTTTAAGTTTTTTGGGGGAACAGTGTCCTTTGCCTCCCCCCGCCCCCAACCAGGATTCTTCCCACCTAAAAGCCAAGGCTGTACCACGTGGAAGTGATCACTCCTTCCCGTTCCTTACCTGCAGGGCAGCCTCTGCTGGGCTCTGAAGTCAAGTGGCTGCTGGGATGGCTGCAGGTGAACTTTTGTTGCTGCTTCTGCTGCTGCTGTTACTGTTGTTGTTTTGGTTTGGGGTGTGTGTGTGCGTGCGTGCGTGTGCGTGCATGTGCGTGCGCGCACACACAAGTACCTTGTACTTATTTCCTTGATAATTACATCTGACCAGGTATTTTTAAGATGTGATTATCCTTGGTCCCTCCCCATCCTTTTTTTATATTTTTAAATATTTGTCCACAGTATTATCTTATTTTTGGCAATAATTTACCCTTTACAAGCTTTTCCCAGTTACTGTCAATCTGCACTGTGGTAGGAAAGAAGAAGCCCACAGAGTTGATAGCTCTCCCAGGCTTCTCTGCAATCCCACAGAGGCCTGCTCATGGAGCTGAGCTCGCACATGTGAGCGCACAACCTGACTTGCGCAGGCTCTCGATCAAGGGAGAGTCTGGGTAATGGTCACTGCCCCAGGCCAGACCCCATCAGGAAAGAGACAAGAAGCCAGCTAGGTTGCGCTGGGAAATTGTACCATGTTTACTAAGTGTGTTGTCCTGGCTTTAAGTGAGTGGTGAAGGAGTCCCTGCCATCTCTTCACCTAGTTTGAGGGGAGAGAGAATTGAAGTATTTCTGTTCCACATTATACAGAGCCTGCGAGTGTCCAACAAGTCTTTGGTAGTCTGTGTTTTTAAATGACTCCTCTCATTTCAAGACCTTGTTAACCTACTTTCCTTACATTTGTGTTATTAGTCAGTAGAGAGCTTACGAAGCCTGTAGCGACCACTCAGTCCTCCTTTTCTGAGGCTCTCCTGCTACCCCTCCTTGCACTTCCTTTTCTCCATCTTCTGCATGGTGCTTTTCCCCAGCCATTCACTCCTGTTGGCTTTGTTCTTCTCCCTGAGTCAGAAGTCAGGGGTGCCAGTTCCAGGTCAGTGTTTGGGGTGTTCTGCTGCCAGTCTCAGGGCAGGAAGAATAAGGAGGTAGACACCATATCATTGCCTGATTCTCTTTGTGACATTGAAGCCTGGAGCAGCCAAGGAACTCCCCGAGAACTCAGGACTTACCTTTCTCACTTAAGGAGGTCATCATTTCTTCCCAGCCTGACTCAAGTGATGTATGGCAGAGGTAGGCAAATGTAGCACCTGCCAGTTTTTGCCATGTTTTGTTGAAACACAGTAATGTTAATTCTTTGTGTTGTCTATGGCTGCTTTCACACTCTGAACACAATTCAGGAGTTGAGCAGTTATGCCCTCAAAGCACAAAATATTTACCAGAAGTTTGCTTATAGCTCTGTGGTATAAGGAATGCTGAATTGGGTTTTGGTGGCTTACAGTAGCCATAAAAATGTGGGCGGACTCTCTTGTCCCATGCCACAGAGTCTGGGCCGCTTCCAAACTGGACAGTGTGAGATGATTGTATCAGTTGCTGTAACTGACTGGGAGCTGTGAGTGCTGTGCCCTGTTGAATGGCATGTGCTTGGTGACATCCTCCCCCAACCCCATACAGCTGCCTTTCTAAGGCCATTCCCTTGCCGCACTGCCAAGGACAGGAAGATGCGGTGTAATTTCCCAGATGGGGAATTGTGCCTATTGCTAACATTTTCCCCAGAGTTATGATGAGAGATAACATTAGTTAACAGATAGATAACCGGCTTACAAGTGTAAACTCCTCGGTTTTCAGTTATCCTGTGGTCTTGGGCATCCATCTCTTTTCTGCTTTGATATCTCTGTCTCAACATTTGATCTAGGAATCCAACCACCCTCTCCCTTATGAGGCCCTTGTCACAAATACAATGGCCATTTGAGATTGCTTTTACTCTCTCTCCTCCCTTCTCCAATTTTTCTGTTTTGCAGTTCTGGGGATTGAAGACAGGGAACACTAACACTGAGCTGCATCCTCACATTTTTTTTTTTTTAAATCAGTCTTTGCTAAGTTGTCCAGTCTAGGCTTACACTAGCAATCCTCCTGCCTTAGCCTCCAGCATACCTGGGCTTTCAGGTGCCCAGCTGTCATTTGGAATCTCTTCAACATAATCTTTTAAAAAGCCATCTAGCTGGCACACACTTGCTGAGCGATTGCTGCATGCGCAGCCTTCTGATGACTGCTGTACTTGGGGAAACGTGGATGCTGGAGAAGGGGCTGTGGTACACTGTAGCTTTCTTCCCATTCCCAGCTCCCCACATTAGGAGGCACGGTTCCTGGCAGATGGCAGGGGGCATCTATAAGGCTTTGGTGATCATCTCCAAGCCCTTTCTCACTGACCCCTTTGTCCTCTCTGAGACCTCAGAAACTATCCTTTGCTGCTGCCTAAAAAATGACATCTTCATGCTGGACAGCTTCAGCTGAAGACTCAGGCTGCTGCTGTGACCTATTTCCCTTTTTCTGCTGGCATCAAAAGAGAGGCCGTCCCCCCAGGGAGCTCATTCTCCGGGCCCCTATAACCTGGGAACAGCCTTAGTTTTCCTCTCTCTCCCACCTCTTCATTTTTAAAAAGCAAAGACACACACAAGCGCTACAGACAACTGTTGCTGTGTGGAGAAAATGTATCTGTGTTCAGATACATTTGGCACTACCCTGATTATTGGTATGTGTTTATGGAGGGGCGTACACCTGGGATACAAAACTTAGCATAAAAGGAAAGGTGTATCCACCTCCACCTTCATTTTAGCTCCACAACATGCTACATCCTGTCTGCAGAAACTGCCGACATCTGTGTCCTCCCCACATCCACTGGCTTTCCCCACAGTGCCTTTCTAGCCCCTTGTTCCCGCTTCTGTGTACACCCACTGCCTGCCCTGGAGACGCATGGGAGGAAGGGTAGCAGAGTTCTGTCTCTGGGCAGACATGAAGATAGTTCAACCCTGCTTAAATCCAGGAGGGCGAAGGGCGCATGGCCTGGGTGATGCGGGGAAACCTGCTCTCCAGTGCTTCATGATTGGCAGGTCCTCTGGGATTCCTTGCAGACCCACTAATAATCACCTGCTGGAAAGGCAGGTAGGCTGCCTGTCCATGTTTCATTTATCTGTACAGACACCTTATTCTAAATTATCTCAGCAACTACCCAAGAAAAGGGAATATAGTACATTCAGCATTGTAAGCATTACTATACCTTACTATCGTAAGGTCTGAGGCTTTTTGGGTCCAAGGCTTCCATCACTTCCCACCCCCTTTTGAGTGTTTAGCACCTACCACTGGTCTTCAAATTCAGATGCCGTGTCCTTAGTTCAAGGCTAATGTCTAAGGGCTTTAGGTAAAACACACTTGTCTTAGCAGTGCTCAAACTTTAATTTTATATAGCATTTTCTGGTTTTACAATGCTTCTGCATGCAAAGCAAAAAAATATAAAAACTTAAGGCACAATGAGTAACTGTATAAGCATTACAAACTGGCCACTTTGGATAAGTGGTGAAAATTGAAGAAATGTAAAACCTTTTTTAAAAAAATGCTTCTAGGGGCTGGGGAGATGGCTCTGCAGAATAAGCGCTTGCCTGGCAAGCACAAGGGCCTGAGTTCAATCCCCGGTTACACACACACACACACACACACACACACACACACACAATGCTTCTATATGTAATAGTTTAATCTCATCACAAACCTGTAAGAAAAAGTTTCCCAGTCATACAGTTCAGGAAATGCAGTTACACCTGCCTCTCTCCACAGCTGCCTGTAGGACAAATGCTGAAACTCAAATATCTCCATTCCTAATCAAGGGTTTTTTCTTAGATTTTGCCAAGTCTGTTTATCAAAAGGTGACCGTTAACTTTAAGTCCTATCAGTTTTCAATTCCAGAGTATTCAAGAGTAGTAAAGGACTTTGCTAAATGTCCAACACTGACTGACATTGTTCCATGGAATCTTCAGATTTGATCCTAGGCATTTGTGGGGTGCCTAGGGTTTTCTGTGGTCCTGCCCACCCCTAAATATTTACTTTGCTTTTGAGACAATTCTTAACATCTTCTAACTTCTGCTTCATCTGTTGTTTGACTTCTGGGCCTTCCCTTTTTCATATACATGATCACTTCATTTCCTTGGGATAATGTATATCCACATACCTATTTCTAATCTTTCTTAAGAGACATGTACTTGCATTTATTTTAAAATACATGACTCCCATTGTCTTCAGGATAAAGTTTTGTCTCTTTAGTTTGTGTATCACCTTGATTACCTCTCCGACCTTGTGGCTCACCACCACTCACTTCATAATTTGCAGCTTCTCAGAATAGACTTAATTATATTTGTAGTTCCCATGTAGAAGATAAGAGATACTTGTGTATTTGTTAAATCAACTATAGTAAGTCCCTGATTATGAACAAGTTCTGTTCCTGGAGAATACTTGTAAGTCCAACTAAGTGAGTCTTACAGACCTTTGACAAATCTATGATGTATGTGGCTTTGTGCTTCCACACAGTCCCCTCCACTTCAGCACTGCTTTTCCTCTTGCTTCCGGACACCCTGGGCTCCGATTGAGCACTGAACTACTGTACACAGTCGCACTCTGCAGTTAGCAGGCAGCTACACAGTGTAACAATGTCCAGCAGACACCATGAGCGACTTCCATGATTTGTTCACATCTGGGAATGCTCCTAATTCGAGATCTGTTCATATCTGTTCACAGCTTGAATGCCCCCAAGTCAGGGACCTACTTATTGTAATGGCTTCCCCACAACTCTAGAGACTGGGAAGAAGGCCTGTTGTATCTTCTTTTACAACTCTTTGGGAAAGCTCTGTGCTCAGTAATTGTATGGAAGGGAGGAAGACACTGAGGTACACCCTTTGGACACATGGCTGCTAATTGAGGAACTTCTCATAGGAAATATCCATATCAAAGACCTGGCTGTGAGCTTACTATGACACTGTCACCTCCTTGGGCCTCCCTGCCCAGCCAGCCAAAAAAATTAATGGGTAAGGAAATAATGGAGCTTCAATATTCTCAAAAGTTTGCAATGTTCAAACAAAACCCACTCATGTCTCTGCTATCCTCTAGAGAGGCACCTCATCTCCTTCTGTGGTATGTTTCCATCCTCTCCTTCCATTGGTCAGCCTACTAGCCAATGGGATTACTTGGGATTGAACTCAGGCCCTTGCTCTTGCCAGGCAAGTGCTTATTCTACTGAGCTATCTCCCCGGCCCATTAATGAGATTACTTTTAATTTTGGGACAGCAAATTCCTGTTCAGCAGTGAGTATCAAGCTGATATCTGCTCACTTATAGCCCCTTTATTTCTGGGCTTTTGGCTCTTGCCAAGTACTTCTAAAAACCCCAGAAGAAGGGCCCTCCAATCTCATTCCAGACCTTAAATGAAAAAAGAGGTAAGTAAAATGCAGAGTGAGGGGATCTGTCACATCACCCATGTTTTCCCTTCCCCTGGCTGCTGGGACTCCCCTGTTAGCTCCTGGATTCCTAAGGTAGCTTAGTCTCCAGTCATTGGTGGCCTTCCCCAGGCAAGCTCAGCAGCGTATGCTGGCTCCAGTGGGATTCCTCTCTGTAAAGCTGCTGGCTCAGCGAGGCTGTTTCCCTATTCTGCTTAGAACTTTCATAGCCAGTCAAGCATAGAATTGCATCCATTCTTCTGAAATAGCTGCTGGGCCTAATTTGTCATTGCCTTGGCCAAGATCCTATTACCAATAATTGTGTCACACGGGCTAACTGGTGTAGGTTTGATAGGCCTCACTGCCCTCCAAAGGCTGGTATCCATGTCCTGGGTACTTGTTAGGATTGGGGGCAGGACAGGGTGTGGTATGGGAGTCAGAGATACGGCCTCTGAGACATGTGGGAAGGTCTCAGTGATACAGTTCTGTCCCTAAGAAGAAAGTCCTTGTCAGCAGAAGCATCTCTTCTCTTTCCCTCAGGAATTGGTCTTTGCTGTTAACACTAAACTCTTCTCAGAGAGACTTTTATGTTTTCTCTGCCAGGTTAATTTGTTTTTCTTACCATTGTTCCTGTCAGAAATATGAAGTAAGAGATATAGTGCCTGGACCTAACAATCCTACTTTCTTTCCCCAAATGGAAGCAGTAGAACCCTTGGCAATGCCAAGACAATTCTGGCACTTATTTTTTTTTTCCTCTCCATCTTTAGTTGTGACCCAGATCAATCCCAAAGTGAAGATGTAGAGGTTTAAACATAATTTCCTTTTGTATTTTTCTACTAAATTGGCCCATGGTACTTAGTTGAACTTATCTAAAGTGTAGCCCAGTGATAAAGGTAGTAATTACATGCACTCCCTGGTTCACTATAAGATTATCATTACCAATACAAAATCCTTGAAACAGAGCTTTGCTAAGCAGTACCCCAACCATTCGTGAATTTGGTAGTCTACCATTCTGACAAGAAATTATATTATAGGCCATCTCTCTGGAACACTGCTATTGCAGGCACATTCTGCCAGGAGCTGTGTAGGGCTTATGACCCAGAACAAATGGGGAAATGTTATCAAGAGGAAAAGACTGTTGAGAGTCCCCCTAGAGATAAGGTTTGTGCTAGGAGAGCTGGGTGTCATTTATTTTAATTTAGGTGCATTAGATGCTCCTGAAACTGCGATTCCTAGTTTCTCTTACCTCTTCAATCATCCTGAGCAGTTACTGCTTCGGCAGCTTTGGGGAAGAGTCTCTTAAAAAGGAAGAAGGGAGCTGATATTCTTAATATAATAATAAAGTGCTAAAGGAAAGCATCCTGGAATATTGGCTTTTTAGGTAAAATAGCTTATCATGAAGTCTGTATCCTTTTTAGAAACTCAGCAAAGAAAACATACTATTTCATTATCTTCTGACAAGCACATATTTCCTTTACAAACTAAAGAAGACTACACACACACCTGCCCACTGTTTTCAAAAGAGCTTCACTCAGGACCCAAACACATTAGCCAACACCCACAAAGCTTTGAGTGTGAGCCTTCCTGCTACCACGTTTAGAGTATATTCAGTCCTGCCGCCCTGTTCTATCCGTCCCAGACCAACACTCACTGCCTCATTTTCTCCTTCCTGTTACATAATTCAGTTGATATCTTTTTTAGAACACAGCTCATAATATATAATAGCAAGGCTGCCTGAGCCACCAGCAAAGAATAAGCTTATTGTAGATTGCATTTGCTCTCCAGGTAGTACTAACATTCTGATGTTCCATGTTACTTCCCCAAGGACACAGGAGTGACTGTTCTGGTGGATGAGCTGACCTTAATTATGCCCTCATCTTACATTAGCATGCCCACTCCCTCTGTCTGTTGCCAAGGACTTGAGAACCTCTGTGTTCCAAACCTGGCTTTATTGATGAACTTCCCACTTGCTACTCCACCCGTGACAGTTTCTGGTCAGCTGAACTTAAGTGGATTTTGGAAATGAAAGTGACCAGCGGTCTGTTATGAAATTCTTTGGTGCATGAAATAAGATTATGAGCAAGGTGGGGAATTAACTGTGGAAATACCCTAACCTGGCCCAAACATGTATGACATATCCAGAAAGGAATAGCTCATCACCTTAGGCTTATCTTCAGAACATTTAAAGACATCTTTCCCTTCTTGGTCACTTAACAAAAACTAGTAACATGTGAAGAGGCAGACCTGGGTTTTCATTCCAACCTCATTTCCCATGTGATCTGGCACACATTCTGAGTCTCTAAATCCAGGATAGCCTTGGTTCATGCAATAATTCAGTGTGAATAGTGTCCTCGTGTTGTGGAATACAGCAGCTGTTTGCCTATGTAAAAGGATACCTTCTCTCTATATAGTTATTTTTAAACTGTGTGTATAAATGCTAAACACAGCACCTAGTAGATATTAAACACTCAGTGAACAGCAGCTTGAAGCATTGTTTTTATTAGCAGAAACTCTTAATGATTTTGCTAAAATAGACTTCGGCATAGGTAAAATGCTATACCCAGAGTACAGTGGTAGGCTGGATATAGATGTGTGCCATGAACAGCATTCATATTAGAATCCATAAAGAACAGTACTCTCTCCAGTGCCTCTTGTCCTTTGTACAGTCCTGTACCCTGGCAGACAGTGGGAGTCAGTCGCAGCACTACTTTGGCTTGGGGCTTATCGAAACTACAACCAGTTGGATGGATTTGGCACTTGCATGGAAACATATTTGCCATAATTGGTTTAACTTCTCAAAAAAGCGCCTCTTGAAGTACCGCCAGGCATTCACCATTTTTTTCCATGAAGTGTGATGAGGTAGGATCTCTTTGCCTCTGGCTCCGCATGGTCCTACATATCAAAAGCTTTCTACTCAGTGTCATGTTTACTATAAAAGCAGAGATCTGGATATAATAATGCCCAAGAGTCCTAACCTTGCAAGAAGGCTTTTCTAGACTTGAACAAGAGAAGGGGCAGCCAGGACTCTGCAGATACCTACTGGATGTGCAAAACGTAACGGCTGGGGTGTCTCTGCCATGTCCTTAACTACCGTGGGGACTTTCTGTGCCTTTTCTCCTGACCTTGTTTGATTTCCAGCTTCACTGCAACTCAACAATGAGAGATACAGGATGGGCTTCTAGATCTAACATAACCCAGGCCTTCCTGTCCTCTGATGGAGTGCTCTTTTTCTTTGTTCCAATCGTTCCCTCACAAAACCACAGCAGTCTGAGATTGCCATATGTGTGTCCTTGATCTGCATTAAATTGAAAGAGTTGGAAGTTAGCAAAAATGCCAGCCGGAACCCTAAAGAAAGATCTAGGTGCTAAGCAGGACAGAAAAGGACAAGAAAAGAACCCCAAGTAGAATCATTTACAGCAATCAACGCAGGAAGAACAGCTGTCCATTGAACCATGAATCAAGATTTGAACTAGAAACTACTTTATTTTGCCCTTTTTCTCCATAATGTCTTCTTTTCTTCCCTTTCCCATCTCTTGATGCAGTGAAACTCTTTAGTGCTTACCAGAAGAGAATCTTGGCAGTGGATATATAGCTAAAGGTTGAAGATCATGAAACTAAAACCAACAAGCCCCTCTATCTCTTCCCAGAGGGCTACATCTGTGATTTCATTCACAGGTCTCTACGGTACTTACAGTGCTAGGGTGCTGTTACTTCTCCAGTTAAATAAATCTAAAACCACTGACCCAGAGTTTTTACAGCAATGCTGCAACCTTATATGAGGAAATGCAACAAATAGTCCATTACTGCTGATTGGATATGGATTTTTAGCCTGGCTACCTGCCACTTGGTAATTTTAGAATAGGGTCACTTTTGGAATTGGAAGATTCCTTGTAGGAGGGAGCTGGTGTTTGCTAAATAGTTGTTTCTTATCATCATGCCCTCCGACTGCTGTGTGCCCCACCTTCTGCGTGGAGGGCCAGTCGTGCAGCCTGCCTGGCAGAGAAAGCCAGAGCTCCTCCATCAGCTGCCAGGGCTGCAGACGTGGCCGTTTCCAAACACCCAGGGTGCACTTAAATACTTCCTCTTTCTAATCTCAGCACTTCCACTCTCCACACATCAGCAGCTTTGTAACTTGCATTTTATTTTGCTCTATGTTTTGGCCCTTGAGGTATTTGTGGGAGGAAGGTAGGGATTCTGGAGAACTATGGTGCTACTGACTTCAGAATTGTACAGTTATACCCTATGCAAGGACCATCGTGAAGGCTCTTGCTGTTTTCACATGCCAGTTTTTAAGCCTGAATTCTGCCTTGTATTGTGTATGTGGCCACCACCTTTGTTTTATTTTCTGTAAATGGGGGTACTAAAGCTCTCTTCTGCCTTGAAAATCCTGAAAGATACCTCTGCTGAAGTGGAGAGGTCTCTGAGGAGACGTAGGGCCCAGGTCATGAGCTGCGGGTATTGTGTAACCTTCAAGGGAACCTCTGGTCAGACAGGTTCTTTTTTGGTTTTTTTATTGTTGTTCTCACCAGCATCTGACTAATTAGGGCTAGTTGATGGAGTAGGGAAACTGTTAATCCGGGACCCTGTGATGTGACTCAACGTTGGTCAGTATTCCTTTTTCTCTCTCTCATCAAATCTGTCTGTTGCCTTTTTCTTGACATGAGCAGGTTGCCAAGTAGATTCTGAGAAGCAGCAGATCCTAAGCAGAATCTGTTCCAGGCGGCTTAGGGCTGGGTGCTCTTAATCTTTCTTCCAGCCAACTGGTTGGACTATGTATGCACTGAATTGAAGATGAAAACCAGACACTAAATGTTATGTCTTCCTGTTGTGGGTTGCTATTCCCATCTATTCTAATACTGTGTCTGCTTCTTGACTGTCTGGATAAGACTGTATTTGTGTATAGTGTATCTTCCCCCAGTCTGAAGATAATCTGTCTCTTTTTCCCCCAGAGACCAGCCCTCTAACATGTTGACCCTGGGGTTCTGATCTTCATGTTGTGTCCTTCAGCCCAGAGGTTTCAGAAGCCAGGCCTGAACACATGATCTTTGTTATCGAGTATGATACAAGATTATTTTCCCTTATCTGCTGCCTGTCTGCATTTTTGTAGAATGTTACTGAAGAGTGAGATTCATCAGGTGTCACTAGAGGTTGTCCTGTAAACATTTAATTCTTGGTTCTCTATGCAGAATTACAGTCAATGGCCAGGATATCTCAATCCAATGCTGATGTATAACAATTTCAAAATTCATGAGGCCCTGGGATCCTAGCACATCTCAGTGTATAGCCCTCTAATCGTTCATCAGGGACAGCCCTTTTTATGCTTCTAATGCCTGTAGTCCTAATGAAGCATTGTGGCCTGTAAGGTGCAAATGGAGGCATTGAGACCCTGTCTGTGTCCAGTCCTTGCAGATGTGAGGAAGGGCTCTTCCTGTCAGAAGGGCTCCTAAGCTGCCTGACCCTGGCACCAGAAGACCCTGTAGGGATATACAGCAGCCTTGTGCCCCTGTCTGTCCTTTCATCTGCCCTTCCTCTTTATTCTTTTGCCCACCCCCTTGTGTTTCTCTAATTTGTACAGTATCATTCTAAGGTGTTGAAGAGATCAATAGCAATTCACCTTTTCCCTTATTGATTAAAGTGACGGCAAGGAAAAATGGCAGGCAATACCAATTCATTTGTCATGAGCTCTCCATTTCCTACCAAGCCACCAGTGACCTCTCCTGCCTGTTAGCTTACTGATCTATGGCTGGGATTACTCCTGCTTCCAGGCTGCTTTAATAGGAATGAGAGGACCACTGTGTTTGGCTAGCTATAATCAAAGCTAGGTGAAGAAGGAGACAGTAAGTAATGAGCAAGAAAATTGCTGTGGAGCCTGCTCTGTGGCTTATCTGAGGTGCTCGTCACATGTGAAGTGCTCGAAAGAAGAGGTAATGTGGCATTAGTTGATGGACATTGCTTTGCTACCCAAGAGCACTCCACTTCCCCTGTTTTTCTAAAGGATACAGCATTCCTTCATTAGTTATTTTTTCCAAAGAATGTAAATTGAGTGTGGTGGATGAAAAAATCCATGAGCCTTGTGAACTGGCTTCATTTTTGCTGAAAGTGCAAAGGATTGTCATTCCTCCATGGCCTTCCAGTAGTAACTGCCTCACCCTGGGGGAGCATGAAGTGCCGGAGTTGGGCCTAAAGGAAGAAGATGCTCAGAGGGTCGTGTGGTCCCCTGGTGATGAGGCACGGAGAAGTTACCATTTTCTCTCTCTACCCTAGAAACAAGCGTGGGAGAACATAGGGGCCGGGGAGGTGCTTATCCTTGCTCTGAATAACTTCTGGCTCTCACTTTGGAAAGGTGATGGGGAGGTGATAGGGGATACCTTTGAAGATGCCATTTCAGCTGTCATGATGCTGAAGTGCTCCTTTTTAAAACATTACATTAAAAGGCGGAAATATTTACTAATTCACTCATCTGGTAGGATGACCAGGTCCTTTGAATCACAGGGCTCCTCAAAGGGCAGTTAGCACTGGCTAAAGCCAAAGCTTGTCTAACTCAGCTGCTTTTTTATGTATGAAGTTTATATTTTCTTGCCTCTGTTTAACTTTGAAGCAACTGTTGCCCACCATGCCAAGCATGCTGGTGAGACCCTCACAGCCCTTGCATCAGTCCTGACTTTGCTGCCATGGGACAAAAGTAGCCAATCCCCAGAAACACCTGCCTGTGAACTTTAGTGGAGCAGTGGTGTTTGGAGGACTGCCTGCAAGGTAACGCTGCTCAGCCACTTACCTGATGTGCAGCTCATGTGTGCCAACAGGGTGTGTAGTCTGTGTCAGCTTCTCCCAAGGAGCAGGGCCATATCTGTCATATTTCCTGAGTGCTCAGTGGGTCGAAGTCAGTGTTTTGGATATCCCTCTCCCCAGGGGGTGACTTCACAAGAAGCCTGGTGTCCCCATGTCAGGTAGCTCTGTGGTCTGTGGATGCCGGGACCTGCGGTAGTCAGCCAGCCAGCCCTCCGTGAAGCTGGTTAATTACATGTGAAGCTGCCAGCAGGATGATTGTTCTTTTCCCATGGATCATTAATAAACCATTCTGTCCTGCATGGCTGGGGTGAGGGAAGTCTGATAATTCCATCATCCTCCTCGGCTTTGTTAGACAGCTCTTCTTTTTAGTCTAAAGCTTTAAAAATGGCTGAGGATAGTGAGAGGAAAGGAAGAGCGGAATGTATTTCTATTAAGTGCATGTTTTTCTCCTGTGCTAGAAAGTGGCCCCCTGCTTTCACATCCTCTTGGCAGCTACAGTACAGAGGGGCCAAAGCTTGCCATGGTGGGGCAGTGCCAGTGGCTCAGCTCCTAATATCTGCAGCAGACTACGCACTGGGCCTGACTGGGAGGTGAAACAACTAGCGCAGCAGATGGCAAACAGTCCTGCTCCACTGGGGCCCGAGATGCACATCATCTTCTTCCTCTAGCCAAGGCAGCCCTGTTCCTGCTCTGCCTGGGTACAGAGAGCATTTCTGGGTTTTTAGAAACCCTTTTTTTCAGGCAAAGATGGAAGAAAGCAAAGCAAATATAATACAGGAAATGCAATCTAGTTATAAACATTTCCCTGTCAAACAAACGAAAATAGAGCCTTGCCTTTGTTGGCTAGAAGAATTTAGAATAGAAATCTACATTTCTCTGTACAGCATTGAATGCAAAAATAAAAAACATTATAAATAGAAATAAGTATGACCCATTCCATTTCCAAGGACTTGAACATATCTTTCATAACACCACGTGAGAGCATTTTATAGCTTGGATGGCTCCAGAGGTTATGGAGTCCAAGCCAGAGATTTTGCAGTAGTTGAGACAGTTGAGGCATGGAGAAATTAACCACTTGAGCACATTCACATAGCAAATTCAGCGTAGAGCTGAAGTCATTGCATTCACTGCGGGGCCCGCACCTTTGCTTATATAGTGCTCCCAGACAGAAGCCTCCACCCCCTGATCATCCACTTGAAGTACAAGTAGCCTGTGAGGAGACAGTGGTGTCTAAAAGGGAGGAGGTGTATGTTACAAAGGAGACAAGTGAATTCTCTTCAGACTGCATTCTTTTTGGGAAAAAGACAGGAGACTAAGTCCAAAGAAGTTATCAGGGCCTCAGCATTCTGCAGAAGACTCTGTTCAAACAGGGCTGCACACAGGACCAGAAGGCATGCCAGAAGGCGAGCAATGCAGGTGTCACAGACCTGGAACTTTCCTCTGCTTCTCTGCCACACATTCCCAGAAAAGCTACTATCTATGCATGACAAAATCTAAGTTTCAGTTGCTCCCCAAAGAAATAACCAAGGAGTACTAAACTGCTAGAAGGTGAGGGTTTTTTTCTTCTTTTTTGGAGGGTCTTTGTATTGTTTTGTTCGAGTTTTTCATTGAGAGGGTAGGGAAGGGGCTGGTGAGATGGCTCAGTGGTCTAAAGCACCTACTTAGAACAAGTTTAGCAAAG
>NDGM011025494.1:0-14029 GCA_002564305.1 Octomys mimax
TGCCTGGGTTCAATCCCTAATACTATGAAATAATCATCATACCAGAAAAAATGATGTTGGTTTTTCCTACAGCTAGCCTAATTAAAAAGAACTACAGCAGGGAAATTCAACCAGTCATGCTAATTAGTATACCTTTCTATTATCTGCTACTGTCAAAGGTACTTTCATTTTTTAAAAAGATTATATGCATTGTATCATTTCATCTTCCATCTCAGAATAAAGCGAAATCTTTGTTATAATATGGTGCTAGCAATAATGTGAAATCAGCCTTTATACATTATTCTTAAAAAAATAAACGCATAATTGCTGCCATTATTGGAATAAGGTTGATCCTCACCAAAACTCCTGAGGAGGCCTGGCTCCCAGGGTCATGTGTCATGGTGTTGAGCACTTTCTAAATCAACCTCTCTTTGCAATTTCCATAGCAGATGTCGTTCACACATTCTGTAGATATAGAAGCTGAAATCTGTTCTAACACCACAGAAGACCTAGGGTCACTCTACCAGTAGGCCTACAGACAGCAGGAATTATGTCAATCTTTATGATTCTAAGTCCTGCATTCTACTGACAATGACCCACAGTATAAAAAGTGAGCTAATGGCACTAGTCATTGTCATATAAGGATGAGCTTCTCTACAAAATACTGCTAGGCAGGACTGCCAGTATTAGACCTGTTAACCTTGACCTAATTGTCATAGTCCCTGACTCTGATATTCATTTTAAATTGACCTGAAACATCTATCTGAGTTCACCTTTTTATTATTGCTTCAGAATTTCTTATGAACATAACCTGAAGTAGCCATAAGTAAAAGTTCACATAGCCAATTAGAGTTGTGCAGGACTATTCATACATGTGAAAGGACAGTGAAAGAGCTTGTAATGAAGAAATGATGCTGGAGCCAGAGAGATGGCTCAGTGGAATAAGCGCTTCCCTGGCAAGTGCAAGGGCCTGAGTTCAATCCCTGGTTCCTCCAAAAAAAAAAAAAAAGAAAGAAAAAAGAAAAGAAATGATGCTGAGGGCCAGGGATATAGCTCAGTGGCATAAGTGCCTGCCTGGCAAGTACAAAGTCTTGAGTTCAATACCTGGTACCGCCAAAAAAAAAAAAAAAAAAGAAAGAAAAAAGAAATGATGCTGAGAAAATAGTTTATTCTTGGGTAGTATTTTTTTTAATGTATTTGGTTGTTACAGGGTCTCACCATGCAGCTTGGACTAATAGTGATTCCCTTCTTTTCAGCCTTCCCAGCTCTGGGATTACAGACCACCTCCACCAAACCTGGTGGGGGTGGAACTGGCATAGCATATGGTGCCATGGATCAAGCCCCAGTCCCTGTGCTTGCCTAGGCAGGCACTTTAGTCCACTGGGCTATCTCACAGGCCCCTCTTGGATAGTATTTTAGAGAAAGATATATGATATGATTATCACTTATCTGGTGAGAAGAAAGAAAGCAACGGATTGTATACCCTTGGCAGGAACAAGAGCCAACATGTTGGTGTAACAGAAAAAGGAGGGTTGTTATATAAATGAGAAGCAAGCTGAGCAAAAGCAAGATGAATGAATCTCAAGACAGCAATGAATGTGATCAGTTTTCCTCTAATGAAAGTCAGGGAGAATCCAAATTGTGTGAAGAACCTTGGGTACAGCACTGGCCCCACAAAACACACAGTTCTTGAGAAGTTGGGTTGGGAGGTAGACATTTGTGGATATCCTCCCAACAAAAGATTTTGAGTAATTGGTTATGAGATCACCCTGCCCAAGATACAAGGCACCAGCAGTGGAAAGCTCTAAACCCCGAGGAAAGGATGACACTGGGCCTGGGAAGATGAGTCCTTGCAGACTGAAGTTGGTGATGTGCTTCACCTCATCTTATACTGAGATTCAGCTGTATTGAGACCCCTCTCTAGTCTGACAAAGCCAAACTGCCAGGGAGCTTGGACATGCACTTGGTGTTGGTGAGCTCCTGGGTGCAGGGTGTTCTCCAGGCTGGGCAGGGCCCATGCTATGTGTCTATGGCTCTGCCTGCCATGAAATGAATGCACGTTGGGCTCATGTGCTGACTCTGAGAAGATGGGGTGATACCACTCACTCGGTCCTGGTATTGTGGCACTCTCTCCTGCTGTTAGGAAAAAAAGATGCCTGGAAGACTCCAAAATTAAATTGGAGAAGTAATAAAAAGATTTTCCTGAGTTATAAATAATTGATTATGATTATAAAATTGATAAGTTTTCATTACATAATTTGATTGATATGGCAGTTATCATAGCAACCTTGAACAGAATGCTCTTGTGAACAAGATAATTTATCTCACTGAGTCTGTTTCTGCATAAATATTTTAAAATGATAGGCATAATAAATCTGTCCACAGCTTACACACAGTGGGCTGCCAAACCTGCCACCTGTTTAAGGTTTTAATGAACCATTCTGCATTCAACATAAAGCCGCATCAAATTAACACTGGCAGGTTGTTTTGCTGCTGCTGTTTGCTCATGTTCCTGGAACTCTCAGAGATTGTTTTGCAAAATCCTGTACACAGGGCAACTCTGATCTTTTCCATGGAATTTGGCAATAACTGTGAAGCAGATTCCCCTGGAATTCTTGTATATGTGTGCAGCTCTATTGGACCAGGGACTTGGGTTAGGAGCACTGGTAACTAATTGGGGAGTCAGACCTGCAATGAAGTGGGAGAAAAGAGCATTATACAAGACTGTGTTTGTGTTGGTCCCCTGTTCTCATCCGGTGGTGNCTGCACTGTATACTTTCCAGCCCTGGAGGTGCATGGAGCCAGGAGAGGGAGTGGAGGGTAGCATAGGCCACTGCAGATCTGGCACAGCCCATTTACCTCTTGAAAGTATTTCTGGGACAAACAGTGATGCCTTCTGATCATCTAAATGTATTGTCCTTTATGTCTACCCAAAAAGTGGTTGTTTTGAGGAACAATAGCACGTTAAGGAAAAAGCCCTTGGATTTCCTATTGCAATGCCACTAAAGGACGCAGGTGCCCACAAGCCTTAAAAGATGGCTGCACAGGAAAGACGGCGACAGAGCTGCAGCTCCCTTGAGGCTGGCAGGAGGGAGCCTTTCACCACATGGGGAGGAAGGGCTCTTCGCATAGCACATCCACACGGTGGGGGGAGGTGTGAGTTAGAGCAGGTGTTTTTGTTTTTATTTTATTCAAACAATATGCAGCATTGCTCCTGCACAGCATGGGAATCATCTAGTTACAGGAACTCCCTTCAAATAAAGGCTACTAGCAACAAACACACACACACACACACACACACACACACACGAACATCAGTGCTATCACTTGTGCTCTGATCTCCCTTCAGCTGCCCCATCCATGGCAAGGAGCTGTCGGTCTCGATTTGTGTGCTGGCAGGTTTGTGCACGGGATTTCCTGTGCAGTCCCAGCCTCGCAGAATCCACCTTTCATGTGCATAATCGGGAAATGGGGTGGGGAGATTCAGGTTGGCCACCCAGCCTAGTTAGGCTTGGGCCCTTCGATGGGGCAGCCAGGGGGGCAGGTGTGGGCTTAGTGAGCTAATTTTGCATTCAGAATAAGTCTTCAGTGAGGCTTTGGACCTACAGGACGCTAAGATGTACTTAGCCCTGCTCCTGCCTCTGCTTTCTCCATGGGGAGGTGGATGTTTAACAAAGAACTGTTGGGGACCCTCCGATGACACATCTGCCATCTAACAGCCAGTGCTTTCATGAGCACAGCTATCCTATTTAAATCAAGAGTACACTTACCATCAACTATCAGGAAAATAAACATGAGTTAGATGGGTTCATATTCTATGCTGATTTTTAGTTTCGTAGCTAAGTTTTACTAAATGAATTTTAAAAGGATTATTTCCGGGAGAAATCACAATTGAAGTTCAACATATCAGTAAACATTTTGGGCTTAGTGCTCAAATTCTTTACATTTATTTATTTATTTATTTATTTATCTATTTATTTATTCTACTAGAGATTGAGTCTAGCCTTTGTATAGACTTACATTCCCAGCCTGCTGGCTTTTCTTTTCTCTTTCTTTCATTTTTCTTTCTTTCCTTTTTTCTTTCTTTCTAACTTTCTTTCTTTCTCCTTTCTTTCTTTCTTTTCTCTCTTTTAGATGTAGACTTTGCTAACTTGCTGAATTGCCCAGGCTGGGCTAGAAATGTCCTGCCTCAGCTTTCCAGGATGCTGAGATTACAGGTTTGCAGCATTATATCTGGCTTATTTAAAGCAAGTTCAAAAAAATATGTACGTCGGATGACATAAATAAAACATTAAAACAAGAGGCAACAAATGCATTTGGAGAAGGATAATCAATATCAGGGAGTTTAAGCTTGGGTAGGCTGCCATTCTAGGTTTCAATGTTGTAAACAGACATAAAGTTAATTTTTTTCAGGCTGCAAACTCAGCATGAACTTGTATGTAACTATTTTTTAGGGTTCATACTGATTTTAATTTCAGCTTCCTGTCCTGACTGATAATCAAAGCATGATTCACAGAGTGCTTCCGCATGTCGAATTTACAGACAGCTGAGACAGAAGTCTCCTTTCCCAGGGTGTCTCACCTTTCTGGGTTCCAGGGCACCTCAGCCTCTGTAGAGCACAAAGGCCACAGTGGCACTTCTTGCCTACCGTGGTGGTCGTTGCCTCCACAAGCCCCTGTTAGGACAGCATCCCAGCTGTGCTGGTCCCATCCTTGGCAAGCTCTGATCTCAGCCAAGCCCAGTGCTGTCCTCTGTGCACATGAAGTTTGACCTGCTGCTCCGTGTTCCCAGGACCCACACTGCTAGGTCTCATGGGGAGGGAGAGGGTGGGAACAGCAGCCCAGGAACAGCAGGGCTCTAAGGTCAGAGTAGCTGC
The DNA here is from genome assembly GCA_002564305.1 of Octomys mimax. Classification (NCBI taxonomy): domain Eukaryota; kingdom Metazoa; phylum Chordata; class Mammalia; order Rodentia; family Octodontidae; genus Octomys; species Octomys mimax. Next base: position 4,856 of record NDGM011025494.1, read on the forward strand.
ACCCCAGTCCCTGCACTTTGAAAAGTTCTCATTTTGCAGTAAAAATTCTTTTAATGTAGTTGAAACCAAAAATCAATAAGAAAAGCCTTTGAATGCCACATGTACCACTCAACACATGGTCAGCCTTCCACTGAAGGTAACACAGCCAGTGTATACTGCAAGACTGGGAATACACTCCCAGTTACTACTGAGAGTGAAGAAAATCCCAAAGAGGTTGAGGGACAAATCTTCTCTTCTTCACTCCCAGGTATCCCTAAGTGGTAGCCTCTTAGGAAGAGGTGCTCAGGCTCTGCCAATTGAGTATAGAGTTCCCTGTAACTACTGTAAGTGCACATAGCATCTGAAGATGGTAAGAGATAAATAACATGTTTATTGGTTTCAAGTAAAGTTTGTCACTGAAGGAACTCAGCGTCTCTTTTGGGGTGTCATAGGTGGTCAGTGGCACAGGTAAATGAAAGCAGAGATGCTCTGAAGGCAAGACCATGGGCACAAATACCTTTTATCACTCTCCTTTTGCTGGAAATAGCACTGCCTAGGTGGCTTCCCAGAGCATGACAGTGCCCTCTAATGAGAGAACAATCTCACTGGTGAGACTTCTCCTCTACATTTCCCCAGTGACTTCCTCCAATTAAAGTGACATGTGCCATGGGGAAGTCCCACCACACACCTGGAACCCAGTAGTACAACTTGCGTGAATATACCAGATAGTGTGCATAGATGTTATTGTTAGATTTTGCTTAAATCCTTCAAATATGCAGAAGAACCCCTGGGATAATTTTAAGACTTGAAACTAAAACACAAGTTTTTAATTTTTGCAAAATCTTGCCTTCTATGAATGTCTTTGCCCATTTTTCAAGTAAGGTGAACTCAGAATGCATGTGCTGTGCTGGTAGGAGCCAGCCAGACCAGCTGACTCCAGAGTGAGCAACTTGACATCCTACAATTCATGTCTAACTCAAGGTCCCCAGTGAACACAGACTTCTGGTTTCATCTGAGATGCCAGCAATTTTTCTCCTCATTTTTCCTTCCAAGAAGTTCTACAAACCTAACCACATAATGAGCGGCATTTGATGCTATTAAGCATGATGCAAGCCCTGGCAAACCTTTGCTAACTCATGTGACATCCGGCTCCCCCGTGCCTGCCAGGGCTTTTTCCTGTGTGGAAGGTTGGAGCCAGGCCTGGCTTGTTAGTAAGAGCACCGCTGAGCCCACAGGGTACCTCTGGAAATCACAAACATATCCCAGAAAAGGACGTAGTTTTTTTTCTCATAGGCCAAAGAATTTATGTGTATGGAAATTGAAATGCAATGACTCAGAAAAATCCATTTATTTAAGTCCTTTATGCAAAAGACAGCAACAGGTAGCAGCCCCTCAGCGTCTCCATGGAGGAGAAGTTCTAGGTAAGCCTTGTTAACATGTGTTTATTATTCATACTTGATTTTCCAACTTTATGGCACTTTCATTTATATCACAAAATGCTTTCTTTTAAAGGACAGGGAAAAACAAAATAAACCTTACGGCTCAGCTATATTGAGCACTGAGTATCAGGAAAGTTTATTTTATTATGCTAAAACATACCTTCTTAACAAATATTTAAACATACACTACATTACTAACTACTTGAAAATGCCTGCATGGCTAATTTTCAGACTGTTCTGCTCCCAGGAGACTGAAAGTCTATACCTAATGAACAACAACTTCCAATTCCTTTATACACCCCTGACGCCAGGCCGTGGCATCATCCTCCCATCTTCAGTTTCTTCTGGCTTACCTGCTTTACATCTCTGGGCAAGGGATTCCACTGATACCCTGACCCACGACGCTTACCTTATGCATTTGAGTGCTGATGGACAGTTGCACTGTCTCTCCCTCTTAGCTATTGTATACAATGCTACATGGAACACTGGAGTGCAGAGACTTATTCAAGTGTCTGCTTTCAGTTATCTTGGGTAAATGCCCCCAAGTGGGGAGTGATTCCATGTTCACTCTAGTGAGGAACCTCTACACACCCCAGTCAGTGAAGACTTAAGTAGAATAGATATTTAGTCCTTAAAATCAGAACGTAGGTACTACTTGTATCCTCACTTTATAGAGGAAGAAATCTATGCAAAGTTAAAGAGACTTGCTCAGGTTGAGACTGAGTTTGCAACCTGAGGTCAGCATGTCTGAATCAAGGATGGGCTCTCAGGCACTGTATTGCGCTCACCCCTGGAGGAGAATCTGTTCAAGAGGCGCCTGCTGAGCACAGTCAGTCTGTACCTGCTACCCATCTGAGGTCATGCACTGTCACAACACGGAAATCAAAGGTGTATGGAATCAAAACAGACCACAGGTAGAGGAGCATTCTTGGTTGCACCATGTGACCACACAGCTGAATTTGGAAGTACTTTGTTCATTAATTGTACTGCCAGAAAAATATCCTATTTCTTACTTGAATGAGAAGTCAGTGGTTTTCATTGTCTCGTATTTGTGCAGTGGGGGTTACTGCAGGAGCAGGGCAGGGGGCTTGATGACCCCAGAGCACTCCATGAGAGACGGGAAAGGGAGCACCCCCACTCCTCAGCTCAGGGTTGCCTCATGTGGCCTGCGGTGCACTGCAGACTGAGCCGCAGTCTGGGAGCCAGCAAGAAGCAGGAGGCTGTGGAAATGTGGAGCCATCAGCCTGGCCTCCAGGGAGAGGAAACAGCTCCCTGCAAGCAATGCAGAAAATCAGAGTTAGATTTGAGCGACCGGGAGAGAAGTATGCCTGCTTGCAAAACATTTACCTCTTAACTGGCTGTCAGAAGTGGGCACTATGAAAGCAGCACTGATCATCTTAACAGCACTGGACTTCAGGCAAAGGAGACGCCATTGAGTGAGAGAGCTTTCCTGAAGGCATAACCCTAGTCTGAGCTAACCAGAGTGGCACATCAGCATACTGCACACTTTCAAGGGTGCATAGTATGCATTTCCTCTCGAAGTGCTCATTGCCAGACATGATATTTCCACCTGCTCTGCTGCTGCTCCAGTCAGTGGAGGGAAATGATACTTCCATATCTCTACTGAGCAGCCAAACCCTGTCCCGCCCTCCTCCCTTCACTCATGAGCCCCTCGCTTACACGTCTGGATGCCTGGGGGTGGGGGCAGAAGAGGTAAAGGGGGCACAATGAGCTTGATGTATTTTTCTATTTTATTTTATTTTTAAGATTTACTTGTTTGTTTAGCACAGTGTCTCATTACACAGCTCAGACTCATAGCAATCCTCCTGTTTCAGCCTCCTCAGTGCTGGGATTACAGGCAAGTGCTTTGTCTGGTTTCACGTGTCATGGGGTCAGCACAGCATGCAGTACTGGGGATCGAACCTGGGTCCAGACAGACACTTAGACCACTGAGCTATTTCCCCGGCCAAGACTAATATGTATCAATGATCATGAAAGGCAGCTTTTGTGTCTATGATTTGGGCCCAGTTCTTTGAGTAATGTGACAAGGAAGAAAACATGTAATATGTCCATGAGAAACCCTCCTGTGTGCTGCAAAATTCTCATACCCATAGTAACAGCGTAGTATGATGATGTTCTATCCCTGCCCATGAAGGTAAGCACTGCTGTTGGCATAAGGCAGGCCACGCTCCCAAATCTAAAGTTATAGATGTCACTACAAAGACCCACCATGATCTTAACTCACGCTTCATTCACCTACTTATTTTACAACATTCTTGAACTGATTTATGATGAAAATATGGCTTCTGCTAGGTTTGTTGTCTTGGGTTATTTTTTTTAACATCAAGAGATCTATTTTTTTTCCATAATTTTATTGATAAGCAAATAGCAATGTATCTTGGGTTATTTTAAAAATATTTTGAAGTGCTCACATCATGAATTTAAAATACACTAAGTTGTAAAGTTTATTTTATTTTGATAAACCATAGCAAAAAATCTACCTTTTTCTTTATTTTTTCTTTCTTTTAGGGAAGGGTCTACAGGGTGTTCAGGGTCTCAGTACTAGATCGGACTCATAGTGATTCTCCTGTTTACAGCCTCCCAAGAACTGGGATTACAGGCACATGCTACTACTCCCAGTCTTAATCATCGTCTCAGCGTGCCCTGGAAGTGGAGCCAGTACAGCAGGCCTGGGGGATCGAGAACCCCCAGCCCCTGTGCCTGCTTGCAGGTGCTTTAATCCACTGAACTATTTAGCCAGCCCTCAAAATCTACCTTCTTAACAAACATTTAAACATACACTACATTACTACTTGAAAATGCCTGCATGGCTAATTTTCAGGTCCTTCTGCTCCCAGGAGACTGCAAGTCTATACCAAATGAACAATAACTTCCAGTTCCTTTGCACACCCCTAACACCAGGCATCATCCTCTGACCTTCAGTTTATTCTGGTTTACCTGCTTTACATCCCTTGTGCAAGTGGATTCATACTGCATTTTCCCTCTGTGGTTGGCTTATTTCAGCATGTAGTGTCTCCCAGGCTCATGCATGTTGTGCTGCATAGCAGATCCCCCACTTTTATGAGGATAAAAAATATTGTACTCTGTACTCATCACACTTATCTTATGCATTCATATATTGATGGACAGTTGCACTGTTTTTTCTCTCTTGGCTATTGTATACAATGCTACATGGAACACTGGAGTGCAGAGACTTATTCAAGTGTCGGCTTTCAGTTATCTTGGGTAAATACCCAGAAGTGGGAAGTGATTCCATGTTCACTCTAGGAAGGAACCTCTACAGCTGCACCATCACACCCACATTGCACATACCCCAGTTTCTCTTTACCCTCACCAATACTGGTTTTTCTATTCTTCTCCCACCTCTGGCTCTCTGGTTTAAGTATTGTCCATCTTTAGAGGTGATATCTCATTGTGGTTTTGCCTACTTGTCCTGTTGACTAGCAATAAAATATTATACTTGAATTTTGAAGCCCTTTTGATTCTGTTCAAAGAACAAATAACTCCCAGCACAACACCTCCATGTGACTGCTTGGGTGTAATCCACTCTTTGAAGGGAGGGAGAGCCCTGCTTTCACCTGAATGGGTTTCTTAGGCCACTCCACACTGTGAATGCTTGAGAACCCCATGGCCCAACTCATTTGTGCTGTGACTACACCTTTCTGTCCAAGCTAACATAATTTCCCAGAAAATTCTGTAAGTTTTCAGTGTATCATAATCTACTCCCTTCAGCAAAAGCTGTACCTACATTTTCTCAACAGTGGGTCTTCCGTTTGACAGAGTTGGGTGCAGGGGAGATTCCCTTACATCGCTGAAAAGGTTTTTTTGCTTAGTTGATTGGGTTTCCAAGTTAAATCCTTAAGATTATTAGAAACTCTCTTAACTATAATGTCTGAGAGTCATGTTTTTAAGATTCTTAGGATCCCTCCTGGGTACACCATTAAAGCTTGCGAAGGTCTCAGAGCGTGACTTTCATTCACACTTCAGAGATGCATACTGCTTGACTTGTAATTCCCTGGGCACATGATTTGTTCTGAGGCAGTTTTTTCCTGGATGACCATTTGTTATCTGGAGAAACTGTGATAAGTAAATAGTGCTATGATTAGACTCAGCAGGTCTTGGCTCCTTTTCATGTTGTCTGAAATTTTTTAGCAGCTCCTTTGTAGTTTATCTTCTTCTCCCAATGTATTAGCATATGCAGATAAAGAGATCATTCGGCACTTATGCCACCTTCCCTAAAGACCTTAGCCAAATCTAGAAGTTCTTGTGGTTAAGTTTTCTACCTTACCAACACAGCAGGGCTGATAAACACATCTGCTCCATCACTGGAGTTGGCTCCATCAGGCTCTGCTTGCCTCACTGCCCTTCATGTGTTGGAGCCTCTGGTGTCTCTGTCTACCTCCTACTGTCACATTCAGTGCCACCTATTTTAGGTTTTTGCTATGGTAGCAGGTACTGCTTTGCTTGCATTATATGTCAGTGTGGAGCAAATGACCCCTTACCTAGAAGCTTACATTGTTTTTTGATTTCTCAGATCAGAAATGTAGGTACAATTTGATAGTACAATTCTCTTCCAGTTGTTAGCCATTAAGACACCTCGGTGGACTGATGGATTTGTGGTGGATGGGCTGATCCTGAAGGTTAGGTACCCTCATTCACAGGTCTAGCTCTTTGCTGAAATCTCAGCTCTTGGAGCCCTTATCTGTGGACTCTCTAGTGTGGCTCTCTCAGGATACATGGACCTCTTTCTGGATTATCAAGTCACTCATAGAATTTCCCAAAAGACAGATCAAGGCAAAGAAATTGGAACAGATTAAAAGTAGTCTCAAAAGCCCTCTTTAATGTAAAAAAGTGAAATTCTTCATTGCTTGTTGGGAAAAGTATCAAATAATTTGAATCTATATTTAAAATGCCATAAAATACCATAAAGATTAACTAGTCAGTACAGACATAAAGAAATTGGAGAAAATATATATTAGAGAAAATACCATAAAGTTTGTACTCTAAATGGTTATTAAACTGTGTACAGGATGTGAAGATGTTTTATCATCAAATTGTACCAAGAAAGAAATATATAAATGTGAGACTTGTAATTTTTCCCACAATAAATCATAACAAAGAGTGACTAAACCCAAAAGTTGAGATCCCTGATGACTGCTTGTCTTGGTGTGACTTTTAATGAAATATTCAAAACTAACTCAGCAGGTCTAGAATTAGATGGTTAGTCACCTACCTTGCAGCAATGTTTACACACTCAGTGCTGTGAGCAGAAGAGAGAAATGCAGTCTACCCTTCTCTTCTCTTATGAGAGGTGCCCCACATACATTAAATGAGTCCTTAAGTTTAATTATTTTTTTTCCTAAGTTTGATTATCGATGGGGGGATAAGTTGTAAAATCTAAATATACTGGTGCTATGTGGACACACTTTTATCCTCAAGGATCACAAATGAAAAGGATTCAATAAAGAAAAAAGTCTTAAAACAGAAATAAAGACTTTTAACCTAAATTATTCTGATGTATTAATGAATTACTGGTTTCCACTACCAATATTTATTGAACAGGTGTGGTCATTACAGATGCTTTCAGAATGTTTCCCATTAGAAAGAAGTAAAAGATCCTTTCCCTGAGTAGAAATCTTACTGTTAACCTCTTTGCATCTTTACCAGATGTTTCCCTTATCCATGTTAAGAAGGATTTGAGAGGAAAGGACCATATGAGGACAATTCTAAGGAAGTTTCCCAACATCTAGCTAAACGATAATTCACTAGTTAGATATCAGGATAATTTTAATTAAAAATTGTGTGTGGTAGGGGTGTTAGGGTTTCTGTCCTGGGACAGTGTTCAACAGCCACAATTACAGGAAGAGAGGCTTAATTTGGCTTATGATTATGTGGGATTCAGTCAATGATTAGATGACATCAAGACAGCAAGATCATGGTGGAAGTATGGGGTGGAGCCAAGGTGCTTAGCTAATGGCAGTTGGGAAGTGGAGCAGGGAAACTGGGCCCAAGAGAAAGGAGTCAGGAACAAAGGCTGCACCTCCTTGACCCAGCCAAGCACAGCTAGCAGTGCACCTTCACTATCTGGGTGTGGCCCCCCAGTCCTCTGGGTGGTTCTCAAGCTAAGGGAGTTGACACAACTGAGCTCAACCATCACAGAGAGAAATCAGTAGGAAGAATCAAAGAGAGAACATTTACTTTGGGAAACAAATTGAAATAGTACTTGGTTCATTTATCTGGTTAGCTTTTGTCTTTCTCTACATTAAGAGAAATTCTGGGATTTCTCAAGTAGGAAAGGATTAGTGATGTTAGTGTAGGAGGGACTGGAAGTCAACTAGGTGATACTGGAAAAGCCAGGGCCTTCAGGTCAGTCTCTTAGTGGCATAACTCCAATATCAGAATGTCTGTCTTACTGTGCTGTCACTACCTTTTAAAGGACTAGAAAAAGTTTAGTATTTCTATTAAAGATTATTGATACTACTAATGGTAATAATTTTTATAATCTGGAAGATATTAATTTAAAAATGTAGTGTTGGAATATATAGTGAAATATTCCCTGTGCTTGAAGAAACTACATCTGTCTCCAGTTGACCTTCTCTCTTACCCTCACCCTCCTTTGAGTGTCTCATATAAAAAATGTACTTTATACATATATACATACATATAGATAACTATGTGGAGTTTTTAATTTAGCTTTCAAGCTATAAAGGAGTATGTTAGTCAAATACATGTAATGATTAAGGAGTTTTCTTTCCTTTTCTAATTATATAGGTGGATTTTCATCTCAATGCTATTAAATTATGTTCTATTAAAACTTTTCAAGTGATGAATTAACCTCATACATTACACATACAGTAATCCCAGTTTTATTCAACAAATCAAAGATAATCGCAGTTAGCTCAGTTATGGAAACCACAGTGAAGGTGAAGTTTGAATGATATTCTGCCACTCCTTGATGACACTCCAAAATGTTTTTTAGGTCAGACATTCAGGGTTTTATTTAAGATATGAATAGAAAAATTCAACCCTAAGATTTTTGTCTCTACTGGAAGGCCTTAATGTTACATATCTGTTTTAATTTATCTATTCTGGACACATCTCTGTAAAAATAAAAAAAAGTATTTTTTGGCTCCTGTATTTATCTACCTCCATGTAAAAAATTAAGTGATGCTGACATATGACATTATGAGGTCTCCAGAGTCTTCCACAGATGAGTACTCATGTTCTCTTTGCTCATGGCATGTGCTGAATAAAGATGGGTTTTGTCTTCATCTAAATATTTGCCTACAGTGTAGGTGTGAGTGTGGGGTGGTCTCTTGTCTACTGCCTTGCTCATTTTGAGGTCCAGCAGTGAAACTCACCATTGCATAATCAGCACGTCCAAATTACCATAGATAGTGGGGAAGAAACACATATAAATCCTCAAGTAAGATGTCTCTCCATGAAACGGCAATTTTCTATTTAATCTGAAAAACTTTACTGTCATGGAAGCTGTAATTTTCAATGAAAGATTATACTTTGTCACTGGCCCTGAAATATTGAAACAGGTATATTATAATTTCGATGAAGATGGTAATCTGTAATAGTAGTTTCATGCTTGGAGTGCCTATCATTCTGGTCTTCTGAATACAGTCTTCTTGTCATGACATGCCAGTTAGTTACTGCTGTGCTATCTCTCGGGTAGATGATTGTTCAAAAAGAAGGGGTGGTGAATGAAAGCAAGAGACAGGAAAAG
>NDGM011025495.1:0-12329 GCA_002564305.1 Octomys mimax
TCTCCACTGCTGGTGGGAATGTAGACTGGTGCCACCATTATGGAAATCAGTGTGGAGACTCCTCAAAAAACTAAGACTGGATATCCCACTCAATTCAGCTATCCCCCCTCCTGGAAATTTTCCCAAAAGAATTGAAAATATCATATTATAGTAGTATGTGTGTCTATGTTTATAGCAGCATAATTTGTGATAGCCAAATCTTGGGAACAGTCATATATATATATATATATATATATATATATATATATATATATAATTTTGTTTTCCAGAACTGGGGAGTGAACTCAGTCCCCTATGCTTGCCAGGCAAGCACTTATTCTACTGAGTTACCTCCCTGGCCCCTTATTCCTGCTTATAGACTGCATGAAAAAACAAAAACTTTGCAATTTTGCTTTGTCTACTTAAGAAATCATAAAGACATTAGTATTATTTTAAAAATGAAAACAAATGCAAACAAATGCAACCAAATAACTTTATAGTAATTCTTGGCATTTGAAATGATTAAACAATGTGTTTTCTTTCCAAATGGCAACTTGCACTGATTTGCATGAAAAAGAATGCTAAGAATATTCTTGAATATTGAATCCTATCCCAATCAAAATAACAATAGCATTCTTCACAGAACTAAAAATAAATCCTTATTTTATAGCAATTCTAAAAATGCCCAGATCACCTAAAGCAATTCTAAGCAGCAGCAAAGTAGGAGGAAACATAATTCTGGATTTAAAATTATATTACAAAGTTATAATTACAGAAAAATTATAAAAAATTATAAAATTGGTGATGGAAAACTGGCTTTGCAAATGCCAAAAATCCTATTTGGATCCATATCTTCCACCATACACTAAACTAAGATCAAAATGCAACAAGCGTCTAAATGTTAAAACAGAAACACTAAATCTATTGGAATATAGGCTAGATAAAACATTTAAAAGATACTAGTGTAGGTAAAGATTTTTATTAAGAAAATCCTAATCACACAGGAACTATCACAGAAAATCTACAACTACAATCTCATTAAAAAGCATTTACACAGGATGATAATCCACCAAGTGAAGAGACAACCTACACTGTGTAACAAAATGTTTGCTAGCTGTTCCTCAAATGATTACTACTGAAACATGCTTTTAAAAACTAAAACGAATAGGACTTCCCAAATTTAAAGACACAACCCAAAAATAGGGCTCTGAGATGAATACACACTTCTTAAAAGAGATACAAACAGCAAATAAATATATGAAAAAAATGTTAAACATCATTGGTTATTCAAGAAATACAGATTTGAACAATACTGAGATTCCATTTCACTCCAGAAATAAGGGCTATCATCAAGCAATCGACCACTAACAAATGTTGCAGGGGCTGTGGAGAAAAGCAACCCTTCCCCAATATTGGTGGAAGTGTAGACTGGTGCAACCACCATGGAAATCAATGTGAGAGTCCTCAGAAAGCTAGGATGACAGGTCGTACTTCACCCAGTTATTCTCCTTCTGGGTATCTTCACAGAAAACTTAAAAATATCAAACCACAATGGTATATGTGCACTCATGCATGATAGAAACAACTCAAATGGCCATCAACTTAGGAATGAATAAAACAAGCTGTGGTCTTTTTTATGCGATGAAATACTATCCTAAAGAAGGATAAACTGGGGATTTTTATAGGTAAATGGATGCAACTAGAGGCTATACTCAGAAGTGAAATAAACCAGACTCACATGCAAAAACAACATATTGTCTCTATAATGTGAGAAGCTGAAAGAGTAAATAAGATCCAAAATGTACAATAGATATTGGTAAATATGAAGCAACTGCTCAAAAGATGAGAAACTGGGACAGAGAAGGAAAAAAATAAGGAAGATATATATATATATATATATATATATATATATATATATAGTAGTTTTACTAACTTATCTTGCTTCACTGAAAAGAAAAGTTTGTGCTAATACTGCTTGGACTATTAAACATTCTTTAAAATAAATTTTTTAAAAAGGCATGGCACTGGCAGGAAAAAAAAACACCCAGATCTGTGTAGCAGAATAAAATATTTTAAAACAACTCCAGGTCATTGTGCCTTGTGATCCCTGGAAAAAGGGCCAAGCCATGTGCTAGAGAAATAGTTGGCTATTTAACAAATGGAGGAATGAACTCACTGATCTACACGAATGCTGAACCTTGACCTATGTTCTATACCTTATACTAAAGTGAAAGCAAAATGGATCCTGGACCTAGATGTTAAAAATAGGGACCCTGAATCTGGTGGAATATAAATTAGGTAAAGTCTTAAAGACTCAAACAAGGGCATTTTGACCAGAACACCCATTGGGCATGTGCACACATGCACGCGTACACACACACACACACACACACACACACACACACAGCATCATCATCACCATCATCATCAACACCAAGGATCAAATAATAGAATTGTATCAAATTAAAAAGGATACACATGATAAAGAAACAATCCAAACAATGAATATACAAAGAGTTGGGAAGAAATTGCCAAATGCTCCGCAGACACAAATAATATGCTGAATATACAAAGGAATAAAAAATACAAGACTTTCCAGAATAGAAGATCCAATCAAACATTGGGAAAGAAAAATAAATACATGTTTCTCAGAAGAAGCACCAAGAGTCAGTAAGTATACCAAGAAATGTTCAGCAACTTTAGCCATTAGGGAAATGCAAATCAGAACATCAAGTTTCCATCTTACTCCAGAAAGCATGGATAGCATCAAGAATTGAGAAAAGTACAAGTGCTGGTGAGGTTGTGGGTAAGAGAAACACTTCTATATTGTTAGTGGGAGCAGAGACTAGTAGAACCACTATGGACACCAGGATGGAGATTTCTCCAAAAATAAAATAACAATTAAAAGAGAAACTTCATTTAACCCAATAACCTAAGTATTCCTCTTCTGGGCTTCTTCCCCCCAAAATTAAAGACACCGGATTATAGTAATACAGGCATACCGATATTTACAGCAGCACATTCATAGTAACTAAATACTGGAAGCAGCTCATCAATAGATAAATGGATAAAGTGATAGAAATGAATAAAGTAATATATATATATATATATATATATATATATATATATATGATGAAAGGATGAAAGGATAAATTGAATCTTTAAAATAATATGCCTTCACACCATAATGTTAAGTGAAATAAAGTAGACATAGAAGATTAAATATTGCATGGCTTCTGCTGTGAGAAGCCCAAAATATAAGTAGAGTAGCAAAATGAAAGACTGTAGGAAATAGAAAACTAGAACTTTTACATACAGAAAGGGAATTCATTCATGGAAAGAGAGGGGATGGAGGGAAAAATAAAGAGAAAAAAAAACGTATCCGAAGTGATATGTACATGGACCAACTCTTCACATGGAATGGATTTGTTATTACAAATAAATTTGTAAACAAAAACAAAATAAGATCCAACACGAGTAAACTCAAGTAATCCTAACTAATAGGAAAACTGGAGGTCTAAATACTTCAGAAGTAGAATAGTTAGATGTACTAAAACATGTGTTTTTAATTACAACACTGAAATTCAATTCTGTACAGTTGATGTGAACCAATAAAATATATTTTATAAAAGGAATATGATTAAAACACCTTTCTAAAAGAAATAAACTTGTATTACAAACTGGTTTCCTTGAACTTTCTTGGTTACTATGCCCCTTAGTTTAAATTCTATTACACATTGTAGATTTATTGTGGTTTTATTACTTACATTTTCCTTATAAGTGTGTTCCCTCTTGCCTGTCAGAATTCCAATGTTTTAAGGTGCTGTTGCCTAAGAATAGATGAGGTTTGACTTGGAAATGGCTGCTAGATAAACTTAAAGATGATTCTTCCTGAATCTATATTGTTGCTCATGTTTGGCTACAGATGATTTTGACATATTCTCAAATTGTCTCTCCCTTCTTGTCCACGAACTGTGGTCCAACTAAATGGAAGCTATAACTTGCACTGGGGAACTCAGCAGAAATTGGTAAGTAGCAGTATATTGAAAGACAAATTAAATGAGACAAAGGTCTTACACTGGTGAGAAAGATTATTATACTAGGGATACAATCTAATGAATAGAGTGTCAGAATAAAAATTAGTTATCTTTCTTAACTCTACCAAAACTTAAATAGTGATACAGAAGTTGTGGGAAAGGTGTCCTCATGCGTGACTGCCTACAAGCGGAAGCCCTTCCCGTAGTTGTAGCTAAGAGCCAGCTCCATTTTGTGGTTCTGTTGTATTTGACTCGACAATTTTTAAACATGATTCTTTAGGATAAATGCTGCTGAAATTTATTTTTAAGATCTGGCTTTTGTAGTTTCATGCAGTAAAAAAGGGATTAGAAGACAATATGAGCAAATCAACAAAAAATATGCACAGGGGTACAGGAGACAAGTGAGAGATCTGTCTATGGCACAAACTAGAACTTTTGAGAACAAAAATAAATAAAACAATACTGGATTTCTAAATAGAAGAATAAATATTCCCCTGTCTAGAGTGATATTAATGCTTAAATGCATCATCAATATGGGGAAGAGAGACAACTATGTCATGCAGATAGATTCTAAACAATTTAGATAATTTCTCCATCCCAATAGCTATCAATCTTGCAGCACATAGTGAATTCCTCCTGAAGAGAGTAGTAGGATAGGAGGAGGAAAATAAAGCTTTTATAGTAAAGAATAATAATAAAAAGTACTTCCATAGTCAAGTGATCAAAGACATCAGACACAGTTCCAACTCCTCTTCGCAATGTTTTTTGCTAATATGTGCTGCAAAAGAGAATGATATCTTCTTCCCCCCAAGTAATGAACTCAATCTAATCATTCAAAAAAATCTCATACATTTTCATAGAAGGACATCATTCAAAGTAGTTAACCTGCATGTCTCACAGTTTTAAAGAGCAACATAAGAGTAAATAAAACTCTTTTAGTGGGCATAGATCAAAAAAGATACGACATCCAATTACGAGTTGAGGGCCAGTGAGATAGCTCAGCAGACTAAGTGCCTGCTTAGGTAAGCACAGGGACTGGGATTTGATCCCTGGCACCACAGGCCTTGCTGGCCACCAAGACTGGGCATGGTGGCTCACGTGTGTGATCCTAACACTGTGGAGGCTGAAAATACGAGGATCACTATGAGTACAAGCTGCATAGAAAAAGTATGAGTTGCGGTTCATAGGTTAATTGTAGTTTTTGCCAACCATAGGTAAGGCTATTAGTTTACTATAGAACTTTGCAGAGAAAAAGAAAGAATCAAAAGAAAATTTAAAAAATATGAAAAAAGTAAGGGAGAGAAAGGAACAAATTCATATATCACTGAGATCATTCAATCCTTTTATTTCTGCATCTGGTTTATTTCACTTAACAATGATTTTTGATTCAGAATTTTTGATTTTTGATTCACAATGATTTTTGATTGTGTATTAACATATAAGAAAATGTTTTATACTTTTTCATGCCTGAGTTGTATTCAAATATATGGAGCACATATTATTTCTCTAGTCATTTTACCTCTTTTTTTAAAAAAGAGAATAAAATTGTAAATAAAACACTAGAAGCAAAAGAGAATTTCACTAAGCAAAATAATAGGGATTCAATAATGGTTGTCATGTAGCATATTGTTGTCTTCAAATTAGTTGTTCAGATTACCTGATACAAGCATGTAAAATTGGCCTAAAATTTGGTCAAAAAATGAAAAAGAAGAAGAAAAATTGAGAATTAACTGATCCTTTCAATAGCTTAGTCAAAATTGGCAGTATAATTATCCAAGCTATCCTGTCTGTATACATATATATATATATTTTTTTTCCATTCTTTCTCTTCCTTCTTTTTTGTTTTCAGTTATTTCTTTTGGAGCAGTTTCTTTCCCTCTCACAGTATCTATTGTAAACCTAGAATCTTATTCATTCTTTCAATTTCTTATACTAGGGAGGAAATACAATGTTACACATGTGAGTCTGATTTATTTCACTTAATAGTATGGTCTCCTCTAGTTGCATCCATTTACTTATAAAATTTCTAAAACTTCCATTTCTGGGCTGTTTTGAGTAGTGTTACAATAATCATGGTAGTGCGGATGTCTTTCAAAAGTACAGAATTAACTTTTGAACAAGATAAAATTTGTGGCCTTGCCAGCCCCGCCCCCGAGAGTGCACTGAGACTGAAACTGAGACTGGGTGTGGTGGCGCGCACCTGTGATCCCAGTGCTTGGGCGGCTGAAAACAGGAGGAGCACTATGAGTCTGATCTATGTAGTGAGACTCAGTAGACCCTCTAACTAAAATACAAAAAAAGAATAAAACTTGTGGATGATGTAACAGATCTACTTCTAACGTAGACACGGCTACTGTTTGCCATGGTGGCTGTACTAATTATCATTTCCAGAAGTAAAGTGCAAGGACTTCTTTATCCTCAATTTGAATACAACACAGAGGCCAGAGTGTGTACCTATCAGGTCTTTCAGTAAGTAGTAATGAATTCCAATGTGTTAAAAAATAGGGAAACTGAGTTTGATCTGCATGGGGCCTCGTTGCTCTCCACATTTCTGCAATTTTAAAATATAAGAATTATTACTATGAACTGAATTATGCTTCTCCACAAATGCAAGTTCTTCTAATGGTCATTATTAGGCGTTGTGGTACATGCTTGTAATACCAGCACTCAGGAGGCTGAAGCAAGAGGATGGCCTTGAGTTCAAGGCCAGTCTGGCTGCATAATAAGCTCAAGGCCATTCTGAACTCCAAGGTGAGACTCTGTCTCAAAGCCAAAGGAAAACAAAACAAAACACCATTATGCAAAAATGAGACATTTACAATGAGCTCCAGTTAAGTATGCCAGCTATCCATATCAGGAAAGAACAGTAGGATACAAAAACACAGAAAGCCACATGACAAGAAATTCTCAACATACTCAGATGTGCCTCAGAAAAACAAGGAAAAACCCAGTTGACACATTTAGCTAAAACTTTCAGCCTCCATGTATTTGAGATAATAATTTCTATTGTTTAAACCAACCAGTCAGTGGTATTTGTTGTGGAAAAAAAATTTTTTTAAGTACAAAATGTTTTTTTTTTTTTTTTCTTTTTGTGGTGCTCAGGATTGAACTCAGTACCCTGCACTTGCCAGGCAAGCGCTTATTCTACTGAGCTGTCTCCTCAGGCCCTAAAATCTTCACTTTCATTTTAAATGAAGTATTTCCTGTCAATCTCTCTTCTTTTTTTTTTTTTTTTTGGCAGAACCAGGGATTGAACTCAGGCCTTTGGGCTTGCCAGGGAAGCGTTTATTCCGCTGAGCCATCTCCCCGACCCCCTGTCAATCTCTTTTGGCTTAATTTTATCAGCTATTAGCTATTCTGTGCTCAAGTGATACATTTTGTATAGATGATATACCACACAGTTTCCTGATATTTTCTTTTTGCTTTTGTTGCTGCTTTTCTTTCATGATTGGAAGTCAGACAGTTACTTATTATTATTATTTTTACTCAAATGTGTGTGTATGCTGTACTTTATTGATTTTTGCCTATATATCAATCACATTATGTATTAATCAAAGACCTTCCTGGACTGTTCTGAAAAAAAAATCTATATACCTTTTCAAAGGAATATTTTTTCTTCACAACATTTGTGACCATGTAACTGATGTAGAACCTTCATGCTTAGCCACTTTGGAGTCTAAAATATTTGTGTCACCTTGATTGGTTGTCATCCATACCCTGACTAAGAAGCAAACTTCTGGTAGGTGTGGAGGGTGAGGGCCTTCTGGTCTTGGGCGCTGCATGGCCCCTTCCTCCCGGCCCTGTTCTTCTGCTCTACTTCTGGGCTGCCGCTAAGCCTTGGTTCTCCCATGCTGTTCCCCTGTGAGGTTTCTGGTTTGAAGCAGCAGCCCGTATACTAAGTGTCCTGAAATGGTGAGCTAAGAGAAACCTCTCTTCCTTTACTTTGTGTGTGTTGAATACTACGTATCAGCAAGGGGATAGCTGACTGATCCAAACACAGAGCATGTGAACTTCACTGAATAAAAGAATTTGATTTGTTCTCTGTATTTGATGCACCCAGATAAGTGTCTGTCTCAGGCCTAGTGGACACTTAGTGAGAGGACACTTAATCAGATTCTCTTTTTTTGAGTAAATACACTTACATATTGTTATCTGAAGTTGATTTGTTACAATCTTTTTAAGAACATAATATATTCTATGAATGCCAGGATACAGTTGCAAATACTAAAGATATTTATGTATTTATTTATTTATGTATTTATTTATTTGAGATAAAGTATCACTATGTAGCCTAAGCTGGCCTCCAACTCACATTGATTCTCATGCCTCAGCCTTCTGAGTGCTGAGATTACAGGCGTGTGCCACCAAGCCCAGTCTGCCTAGCTTTTCTTGAAGCAATCAGTTTGTGAAAAACACAGGTGATTTTATTCAGTATCTCTAGAATACAAAATCTCATGCTTTATCTTTAAACTTTTAAAAACAAAACCTTTTATTTGGTTTCTACATGAACATGTATTTATTAACTAGTGTTCTACACAAGTATTTATTAAGAAAATGTGTCCATATATATGCATTCTTTCTTTGTTTATATTTAAAGAATGGCCTCTTATTCCATGACTGCTTCCAAAATACTTTTTCCACATCAATAAGAACAAATGTACAAAATTTTGCCATCTCAATTTGTATATCTGTCAGCAGAACAAATGAATTAGTTTATGTGTATATTTATTATACCAACTCTATGACATGTTTTTGAAATGTAAGTAACATAAAAGTTACTTGCAGTTACATTGACATTTTTTAGATCATTCAATGTGCATTTTATACAAACGTAAGCAGTAAAGAAAATAAAATGTGGAGTTTTTGATTTGCATTCTGACACAACTGGGTTACTTCACTTCAGTCCAATGAATTTAGTGCATAGAGAGTAGTATTTGAAACTACACTTTCTATATTTCCTCTCCAACCAGCTAATTTCTATTCATACTTAACATTTAAAATGTAAGTTCATAAGTAATTATCTTCCTGGTGTAAGAAACTGAAAAACCACATAAAATCTGAAGATGCAATAGATATTGTGAAAGGGAAAGAAAGTGCTCAAAAAGAAGGAACTGGGTTGCAGGAAAGGGAAAAAGAAGAAAGAGAAATATATGATAGATAATCGTGCTACTAATTTCTATTGAAAGTAACAGTGAATGCTTAATGGTTTCATCAATGTTGCATGACTATGTCTAATAATAACAGAAACTGCTTTGAAGACAGCAATGTGCAATACAACAACCACTGTTAATTTCCTATTGCCTTGTTTTGAAATCCTGTATCATTTTTTATTGTTTTAGTGTTTTGGTCTCCTTAAAAGAAAATATGTTTCAAATATAAATGTAATGAAACACTTGATCTTATAAATTTCTACTATAATTGCTTTAAAAGAAAATGGTGGTCTCAAATAGCTTAATACTGGTGGACACATGAGAAAGTAGACAGAGTTGAAGTACATAATTGCATTATGAAATAATCAAGAGTAGTACAAGGTGAATTACCTCCAAAAGGTAATCAAGCAGTGAAGAATGAAAAGATTCATTTCTTATTGAGAAAGCTGGAAAGGGAAATCCAGGAAGAACTGATAGTATCTTTAAATACACAAAGGTAGGAAAAAATACACTGCATTCTTTCTCTTAATGAC
Source organism: Octomys mimax (assembly GCA_002564305.1). Taxonomy (NCBI): domain Eukaryota; kingdom Metazoa; phylum Chordata; class Mammalia; order Rodentia; family Octodontidae; genus Octomys; species Octomys mimax. The sequence continues at coordinate 9,700 of NDGM011025495.1, forward strand.
TTCCCCTCATGCTTGGCTTATACAGCATGGGCAGCCTGCCATGCCCTTTCAGATAGGTAAGAAGACAGACTACCGGCAGCTTGACATTCCACATCCACAATACGGTATATCCGCAAATATGAGTAAATGGACTTTATGTTGACGGTCATAGTAAGAGGTTAAGTTCAGGAGTTAGGGTAGGAAAGAGAGACGCAGTTCTTGGGTTAAAGGAAAGAAAATGAATGAGACCTCCTTAAATTAATGCAGCTTTTTTATGTGTTTGGTATAGGGCTTTTTCATTCACTGATAATGATTAGAGATAGAATTATTGCAGCCTTTACACTCTTTCGAAATGATTTAATTAAGATCATTTCCTTTCCTTTTCCATTTTCCATTTAAGTGCTGTAAACAAGGATTTTTTTCTAACTGAACCATCTTTCAAAGTATATCATCACAGAATCAATGTATTAGATTTAAAAAAATGATTTTTGGCGTACATTTGGCTGATGTTCTGGTATTTATTTAAAAGTTAATAAACATGGTTTTAAAACTGTAACTCTGCCTCTAATGTAGTTTTGTATAATTTTGTATTTTTCTACACAGCAGCAATTTCAGAAAACATATCAATTAGTTTAAAAGTCCAATAATGCTTGAGAATGAGAATGGTGGAGTGTAGAGGTGGTCCTTACACTGTTCTACTTAGCAGATTTTAAGAAAAATAGAGCAGGTATATTTTAATTTCATCTATGAGACAAATAAATTTTCTACAAAAATTCTCATGATACATGATTAGAAGAATTGAGTAAGAATTAGAATCAACACCTTTTATGATTTTTAAAAGATAATCTTCACTGTAAATGGTTTTAATGGTCACTACATGGTAGATCAGAATTCTAGTAAGTATGAACGAGCTTTTTTGTTTTACAGTCTAAATGCAGACTTCTTTGTAAAATACCTTGCAGGGGGAAAAAGCAATTTAATTTTGGAAATAAAGGTTAAAGAAAGGCTTACTGCTTAAACTGTATCTTTGAAGAGGTAGATATACATTTTTAGTAAATTAAAAACTGAAATGTACTGTTACTTATTACTATGATAAATTCAAAATACAGAGTGTTTAATGATTCATTAGTGCTGACTTATATCCTCCATTTTATCCTTAAAATTTAAAATTTTATTCCTCTAATTGTGAATTTGCTGTAGAAATAAATCTCTTGAATTTACAGTATTTGGAGATATTTAAGGTCCTTTGAAAAATAGGCTTATAATATAACCTCATTGTGATCACATAACATGTTTTATATAATATAAATCATTTTGAATTTCTTAAAATTATTTTCTAGCTCAGTATAAATGCATTTTACTGAAATTTTCATGTATACCTAAAAGAATGTGTTCTGCATTGATTGTGATCGTCAAGTATTATTTTATGTGCCAGATAGGATTAGTGGCTCTAATTGTCTACATCCTTATGGTTCTTTCTATATTTGGTTTACTCTTTCCTTGGAAGATAGTGCTCAAGTCCTTTTAAGCACATTTTCTCAGTCACTTTCTGTGTCACACATCAGAATGTGGAGGGAAAAACAGAACAGAGATAAGGCAAGAGATGGCAGCAGAGAAGTTGAAGAAATTAATGGACACTCATACTAAAAATCACTCCAGCTTATTCTATATTTTTGGGTTTTTAAAATCTTTGGGGGTGATGATCACAGCTCATAAAGATCTTTAGGCTGAATTAATTTATTTTTATATTAATCTTTTCTTGGTCTCTTTACTTTATTGTTCCACCATGAATTTTATATCTAAAGTTTAATTGCAAAATATATGATCAAGTCACTCATTCTTTTGTTTTTTCTGGTATAATAACATTAAAACCATGGTTCTGTATTTCATACCACAAATCATTTTGCCAAACATTAATACAGTGACCAAAGCTCAAAAATATTATTTAATCATAAATCTTATCCCAGTAGTGAATCAACATAAACATAAATTGGGTGTACTTTTACTAGTAATTACTTGCATATATTTACATTTGTGCATATTTGTTTTATAATGGAAAATTTATCTACAAAATTATAATCCACATCAATGGAACATAACTGTTTGGCAGGGAACCTGATAGGTGGTTCTGAATCTGGTCCCCATCATCCTTATCTTCTCTCTGACAGCTGGTATCAGAGGTAGATTTAATAGCCTGTTTTAATCATATGGAATGTGATTTTATGTTTTTGAAAATATGCCACTCTTTATCCCTACCTCCTTAATAAATTCTTCCAGATTCTTTGATTAACTGCTTGCCTAATAGCTTAATTTGCAGTGTCACAGTGTAATTCAGTTATGCCTACCAAAATTTTCATGACATCCTATTGCTGGATTACTTCCTTAAATACAGTTTATTTTCAATTTGTTCCAGTCAAAACTAACCTAAATATTTATAACTTGATTGAGATTTTATCAAGATTTGCATCTGCATAAAATATTCAGTATTAAGAAAAATGAATATTTTTAAAAAAATTTTTTTAACATTTATTTATTGTGTGTATGTGTGTGTGTGTGTGTGTGTGTGGCCAGCTCAGCCCACCTGGGGGGCTGGGGGATCAAACCGCAGTCCCTGTGCTTTGCCAAGCTTGTTCCAAGTAGGTGCTTTAGAC
>NDGM011025496.1:5060-20070 GCA_002564305.1 Octomys mimax
GAGCCTAGCTCGGCCTGGTTCTCCCGTGTGACCCACCTGGCTCCCTCTACTCCCTGCACCTGAGGTGTGTGTGTGTGTGGCGGGGGGTGGTGGTGGTGGGGATAAATAATTAACAGTGAACATTCTGTGAAATGTGGACTAACACATCAGAGTATGCTGTTCAGAGTGGGTACTATGGACAACCCATCGTACAGAAGGCAAAACTGAATGCTCAGAAGCTAAGCCATGTGTTCACAGCTAATAAATAGTACTGTCAGGATCCGAGCTCTAGCAGTCCTGGATCTGGGCAGAAACGAACCCACTCCTCCACCCTTAGCAGGGCTGGGAGCAGGCAAAGCAAGCCAGACTCAGAGAAGCAGGGCAGGACTGTCAGCTCCTGGGATTACAGGTTCTACTTTACTCCAACTGGCCTGCCTGTCTGCCTTCCTTCCTTCCTTCCTTCCTTTGTAAACCATTTCTGTGTTTTTAAAATTGTGTTTTGATCAAAATCTAATGTCACATAGTTATGCAATATTGTTTCCTCTTGACTCCACCCATGTCTCCCCAGCGGCAGCCACTTCTATCCATGGCCTTTGCTGAGGACGCAGGATCCCCTTTGCATCTCTAAGTAACAAGCCTGTATCCATCGGAGGCAACCACTACCCCACCCTTCTGGGAAGACTGGATTTGTGCCTTATTCTGTTTCTGGGCTCATCCCTGGGAAGCCAGAGACCTGTGTTCACTTCTCCTAAGTATTTTTCTTTTTCCAGGGCTTCTTCTCCTTACCCACTGCATGGGTAACAGCAGTTGCTGGGGTTTCACCCTTCCTAGGGCTGGGTAAGTGGGCATGTTCCCTTCTCACAACCTGGCCGTCCACCCCAGCTCTGATGGCGGATGCCCTCCACAACCCACCACCTCCTCCCCCTTAAGCCAGGATGGGGTCAGAGCTGAGCAAGGAAACAGACATAGGACACAGTGGAGCCTGGAGGGTTGGTTACAAGGAGGCTTCAGAAGGGGGAGACTTGGGACCTGGGCCCTGAAGGTCGAGAAGATGGAGACTAAGAACAAAAATCATCCCAAGGGACAGAGCGGCACCATGGCCAGTGAACACCAGCTTAGCCTGATACACAGGAGTGAGACGGGTGGGTGCTCCAGAGCCTGCGTGCCACACGCAAGTCTGGATTTTATCCAGGGGCAGCAGGGAGCCCCAAAGGCAGATCAAGTGAGCCCACGCCAGCTGCAGAGCCTGTAGTAGGTTGCCCTGCCCTAGTCCATAGTTGGCCCTTCCTTCATAGCTATTTGGAAAATGATGGAAGCCCCCTTGCTCCTACAATATTGATGGAAGCACACACCCGGTTCATCTCTCTGGGTAGCAATTTGATCGTCCAGATTCCAAACACACAATGCAGCATTTCCTACAGAAGCAGACAGAGGAACATGGAAATACATGTGCAAGGGTGTTCACTAGAGCATTGTCCAAAGAACACTGGGAAGGACCCAGATGTCTTAGTACGGAGCCGCCGCCGCACAATGGACACTATGCAGCTGTGGATTAGAAAAAAGGAGCTTGATCGGAGAGTGCCTGGCACATAGTAGGTACTCAAACATAGCGAGATGTCCAGGGGCAAAAAGCAAATTATGGAACAGTGAGTAAGGTGTGGTTTCTCTCATTCTTTTTATAAGGGTAGTATTATTTATTTTATCTTTTGCAGGCACTTTTAAGAGTTCAGTAAATGCCAGACTGTTAAGGCAACTTGGCCAGTAAGAGATGGAGAGGGAGATTTTATTCTCAGACCTGAGTGTCAGGGATACACTCCCATCACTGCAGTTGGTGTGGGGGAGCTTTTTAGGAGGGTGAAAGTATTCCAACACTTGACTGTGGTGGTGAATAAACAACCAATTAAACCCACTTAAAAAAAAAAAATCAGAGCTCTATGCTTCCAGGGAGTGAACTGTGATGGTATATAAAATATCCACCAAGATACTAACCGGAAAAATTTTAAAAGTGTCACTCTGGGGTTTGAAACTTTACAAATTTATTTCCAATATTGTTTTATTTTTCAGCCAGGAAAAAAAAAAAAAAAAGACCTTTTTACATTTACTTAATGTGATACTTGCTCCTGAGGCAATTAGCAAAATCTAAGTGAGTAGGGAGCAGCCCGTTCCTTGTGCCCTGCGGACACTTTGGTGTCCAGCTGAGTAGCCCCATCTAGGCCCCACCCTGCCCTGTTGATGATTAGCAGACAGCTGCCGCGGCCTGCCCAGGGACCACCAGCCCAGGGTCACCGGCCTCAAGTTAATGGATCACAGAGTCTCTGTAGCTTTGCCTGTAGGTAGCTGTGGGGCTGGTGACTGGGCCCTGGCTCCTGCCCTCTGGGGTCCCCAAGCCTATAAACTCTTGCTATAGGCAACAGCAAGTACAGATGATGAGCAGCAACACTGTCTTACCCTGCCTGCTTCCTGCCTGCCAGAGAATGCATGGGTTTCAGGAGGAATGGGAGCATTTAGTTGCAAGAGAAAGACCCCAGTGTTAGGGTTGCTTCTGCCACTGACGTCCTAGGAGATTTGGGCTACTCACTATCCCTATCTGGGCTTCAGCATCCCCATATGCAAGATGGGGGTAGGGCCCAATGCTCCGGCTCTAAGCCTTATTTCTAGCCCTGGCAGCCCCTGTTCAATCAGACCCAGAACCTCTGAGTCTCTGGATTTCCATCTGCAAAATGGGGACACTGGACCAAGCTGCCTCTTCATGTAGCATCAAATCAGATATCCCTACTTGAAAAAAGAGGCGCTGCAGTCACTGCTGGCAGGGTGCCGCCTCACCCCTGGACCCAGGCACAGAAACTGAGACTGAGGGAGGGACAGGCATGTGCTCAGGATCACTCAACTGGAGGGAGGCGCTCCAGAGATTCAGACACACGTCCTTCTGGCTGGTTTCAGAGCAGAGCCCAGGCTCTGAATAGGAAGATAATGAAGGAGTGGCACCACCTAGCTGGGCAGGGAGCAGCAGATCCCCAGGCAGGGAAAGGATTGCAGCTGCTAAACCAGTCCAGGCCAGGCCCTGCTGGCAGCCAGGAGGGAGTCTCTGGGGCAGCCTTTTCCTTCACACCTCCTGGGAAGGGGCAGGAGAGCAGCCAGGGAGCCCTCCAGACCTGGAGCCACTCCCAGGAGGGCACATCCTAGGAACATTCTTAGGCCTCTATCTACCTGGTGCCACAGAGCACTCAGGTCTGGCATGGTTTCTCCACTTGGTGGCAGCCCCATTGCTACCCACTCCCTCAGTGAGCACATCCTAGCCCTTGCTCTTTGCCCCACCTCCCCCTTGACCTCTGACCTCGACAGCAACAGCGACAGCTCCTCATCCTGCCCAAGGCCACATGCACAGCAGGCAGCTTCCCAAGAGTCTGCCAAGGGATGGCCCAGTACTGCTCAGGTCGCTGCACTGTAGCCCCCTCCCCTGGGGTTGAACCCAAGACCCTCATGACCAGCCCTGGCTCAGCTTGTGCCTTGACTTCAGGCTGGCCTCTGGATTGGGCTGAGCCTTCCAGGGTGGCTACGGACACCGGAGAAGATGGCCACACCCTCTGCCTCCAGCCACAAGGCACAAAAGGCCTTGGCCAGGCCTGGCAGACTCGCCCTGTTCCCTTGCACTCTCAACACTGTTGTTCTTGCTTTCCCAGCCGCCATTCGTGGGAAGCGCTCTCTCTGAGCCTGTTTGCCTTGGGCTCACTGTGTTCTGGGATCCTCCTGGGAGCACACGCCCTCTGGACAGCACTCAGGAAACAAGAGGAGCCAGTTATGAAACCCAGTGAAACTGGACAGGGCCTCACAGAGCCCTGTGGACTTATAAGGATGCAAGGGTTTTTAAAAATATTTATTTATTTATTTATTTGGTATAGAGTCTCACTATGCAGTTCGGACTCGTCGTGATCCTCCTGCTTTCAGTCTCCCCAGCACTGGGATTACAGGTATGTGCCACCATGCCATTTCAGGCCTGCTCAGCATGGGGCTGGCACAGCATGTGGTACCAGGGATTGAACACAGGTCCTTGCGCTTGCCGCCAGTCAGGCACTTAAACCACTGAGCTATCTCCCAGCCCAGGATGCAAGTTTTAAAATCCAGCACACCCGCCTCCTATAGCCCCAGGCATCAGTTTCCCTAACTAGAAAATGGGGGGAATGGTACCAACACATGGAGGAGCTCCGCAAAAGTGTGCACCCCTCTTCCTGAACAGCCTGCTTTCTTTGCAGGGACCTGCACTTGGCACACGCACCTTGAATAAATAAGCAGTGTGGCGCTGCTGGAGAAAGGCAGTGCAGCTGGGCTGTGTGGCTTGGAGAATCTGTTCTGTCCCTCTCTGAGGCTCAAGTCACTTGTTTGCAAGTAGGAAGAAGCCTGCTGGAGACACTGGACAGAGCAGAGCTCATTAGCAGTAGCATCAACGGGCTCTTCTCTTTCTAGACGATGGCACCAAGAACAACAGGGCAGTGTCCCGATGCAAGTGCCTAGCAGGGAGCTGGAACTCGGGTCTATTGATGAGCAGGCCAAAGCTGTGGCCCGGGTCTCCACAGTCAGGGCCAGCTAGGCCTTTGCCTTGGCCAGATCTATCCTGGGTGTGGGGAGCTATTGAGAAGATGGCCAGCAGGGCTTGGATGAAGCCACCGCCAGCAGGCCAGCTATCCCAGGAACTGAAGCCACTGGCCCCTGCCCAGCTTCCGGAGCCAACCCCACCTAGTGCTAACGCCAAGGTGGGACATCTGGAGGGGGCTTGCCCCACTGCTTTCTGACCCTGTGCCCTGGAAGTGGTGAGACTTGGCCCTGGGAATGAGTGCCGGGTCCTGGCTGCAGGACTTCTGTAGCAGGCAGCATCCCTCCCCTGGGGAGGAGCAGGCCCTGGGAGGTTTGCCCACCAGCAGCTGGGGGCCAAATAGCTACAAAAACTGTCCAGGCCCACTGGCATAAAGACAAATCAGCAGCAGGGCAAAGAGGCCCAGCTGCAGACACTGGGGCTACAGAACCAGCAGAAGATTCAGGTGTAGGGACACCCTCAGTCTGTGAACCTGCTGGGAAGAAGGCAGGGTCTGTGATGCCCCAGTCAGTGTCAGGAGAAGCCGCCTGCATGGCAGCTCCATGGAGGTAGGAAACGAGGGAGAAAACAAAGGGAACAGCCTCCTGCTTGGGATTGAAAAAAGATCGAATGGAGAAGCCTGGGTGGTCCTGGTTACTCTGATCAACCTGTCAACTGAGTGGCCTGGAGCAAGTCACTTCGGCCCTCTGAACCTTGATTTTTCTCATCTGCAAATGGGGATTCTAATACCATCTTCCTGGGGTCCCTGTAAGAATTTAATAAGGTAAAATGCATTTGGGGCTCAGCACAAGGCCCGGTGCTCAGCGAGCTGGTGGAAAGAAGAGCTTCTAACGCCTCTAAATACCTCACCTAGAAGGAATCACTTACGTTTGTCTTTTTCTGGCTGGCTTTCGTGACTGAGATGGGGTACATGGGTGGGTTCCCATTTCGGTTTCCTTATGTATAAAGTAGAGGTGTGAAAGCCTTTCTTAAATGCTAGTCAAGATGATTCAAGGAGAATAAATATGCAAAATCCTAGGACCGTGCCTTTTGTAAAATACTCATTTCCAAAAGCAAGGCTTTCGGCAGCATCATTCACAATGACGAGCATCCACTGATGCACGAACAAGCAAATCCTATACTCACACACCAGGATATTACTCAATCTTCAGGCGCAAGAGAACTCTGCGGTATGGACAGCCCTGAAGACGGTATACCAAGTGAAGTGAGCCAGTCACAAGAGACAAACCATTCCCTTTAGATGAGAGATTTACAGGAGTTAGAATCATAGAAACTGAAAATAGAATGACAGTGGCTGGGGTCTGGGGAAGAGGAATGTATGGCCTCTGTTTGAAGAGGTCAGAATTTCCATGCAGTGAGATGAAGATGCCTTCACACATTATAAATATTTTTAATAGCATGGAGGTATATGCTTAAGAATAGCCAAAGTGATTAAATTTCATGTTATATGTATTTTACTGTAATGAACAAAACTAGAAAAAATGCTGGCTTCCTCTCTCTTCCTGAGAGATAATGGGCTACCCAGGGGTGAGCCGGCCCTGAGGACCCAGGCAACATGGGAATCAGGCCCTGTCTAGCATCCTGGGGTTCCTGCTCCTCTGGCCGAGGGCACTGCCTGCCTGCCTGCCTGTGTGGAGATCAAGTTCAACCCTCATCAGGATCCAGCAGGGATGGTGCAAGTAGAGGGCTCCAAGCTGACCTTTGTCCAGGCGGCACTGTCTGGAGGCCATCAGAGGTTGCGACCAGGTCCTCCTGCTGTAGGCTCCACATGCAGCCCTCCTCTGTCCCCAAGCCTCGCCTACCAGCTGCAGCCCAAATTTCCTCTGTGCTGGACTCTGGTGGGCAGTGTGAACCCACTGTCCACATGGGTGCTGGTTTGCAGCCCTTGGGCAGCACTCTCAGGAAAGGCAGAAGGGGCCGGGTGCAGAGAAAAGGAGGGATAGCAGAACTGAGGCACACAGGACGTGTCTCTGTGAGGCCAAGGTACCCCAAAGGACCAACAGAGAAGAGGGTGAATGACCTCTAACAAAGAAACTACCAGTCACGCTCAGGAGTGAATCTGACCAGAGCCCAGATCCGGATCAGCAGGGGGTGAGGGCAAAGGCTCCTTCTGCAACCCTTTATTTCCTTCTCTGCACAAGTCGGGGAGACTCCCCCTTGAGGGTGCCTGGTGGCTTAAAGGAACCTCTGGCACCATGCTCAGTAGCCCTCAGACCCAAAGATGACCCCCAGCTTGTGTTTAGCACCCACGAGGCCTCTGCATCCCCATTCAGATGCTTTGACTGGGTGACACTGGCCAAGGACCTCAGCCTCTCTGAGTTCCAGTGTCCTCAGGCATAAAGTAGCCAGAACTTGATACTATTAGGCTGAGGCAGGAGGGTCACAAGATGGAGCCCAGCCCAGACAACATAGCGATTTAGGAAAGCTCTGTAGACAGACAGACAGACAGACAAATTTTAAAAAGGATGGGAATACAGCTCAGTGTTAAGGTTCTGGCTTCAGCCTCCAGTACAGGAAAAAAAAAAAATCAGTTACTAAAAAACTCCAATGAAGAGGGTCACAGGATATAAAAATAACAGCTAAGCAGGATGAAGATGTCCAGAGGGCTAAGGAGCAGCACGAGGGCGGGGTAATCAAACTGAATTGCTCCTGATACTCATGCTAAATGAGAACTCAGTGGTTCTCACCACAAAACTGATACAGAGCAGGAAACTATGCAAGGATATGTTCAATTGCGTCACTAAAAAACCATTTTATTCTGTCTACTCAGGCCCTATAACATAGTGTTATATTCCTTAAATATACACACTAACTTTTGAGGAACTAGCATGCCCGAGGCCCCAGATTCCCTTCCCATCATGGAGGGGGAGGCAGGCAGATAGACAGACACGGAGACAGACAGAGCTTAACAGATAGGAACTCCAAGTACTGTCACATCATTAGGGATTCTTCTATTTATTTCAAACTTTGCACCACTATATTGAGAGTCAAAGACACTTTCATTGCTACTAATCTTTTTTATTCCAATTGATTTAGGTAGCGCCCTGGACGCTCCTCCTTCCTCTCCCAGCACAGAGGGTGCTCATAACCAGCGGGAGGAGTAGTGTAAGAGCTGGCACACAGCAGCGGGCAGGAAGGAGGGCTCCACAGCGGGTGCCACCTTCTCTTCACAGGTACACTTGGGCTGCCCCTGCATCCAGGTACCTGACAATCACCAGCATCACCCCACAGGTGCCTGACCCTCTGGGGGCTTCTAGACCCCTCTGGGCAACCCCCCCACCCCAGGACACTGCCTGAATACCTGCACCAAGACAACTTCATCCCTTCCACCTCACAGCACCCCAAGCCCACACGCCAGCCACTGTCCTAGACCGATGTCCCCATCCGCCCCTGAAATCATCACCCCAGCTTCTTCATTGCCTGAATCCCTCTCTTCCTTAGCTCCTTATTCACAGGGATTGCCTTATCTCCTCCCGGCCTCTCCACAGCCCCCAGTGCAGACAGAAGTCAGGGCTCTGGGGCCTAGCCCCTTCTGATCTGGGTCCACACACCCATAAATCTGCATTGCAGACTGACCCCCAAACAAGGCTTTATCTAACCTGGCCCCAACTTTCTGCCTCCTGGACACCTGTGGGTACCCTGGCTTTGCCCCCCATTGGGTCCTGGGGCTAGCTCTTCCCTCCCACCATGTTCCCAGAGCCCTTGTGCAGATGAGACAAAACAGAGCAGTGAGTTCCTGGCAGCAGGCAGCACTGGAAGGGCTCAGGATGCGTTCCCTTGCAATCCAGGGCTGCCTGTCCTTCCAGGCTCAGCAGCAGCTGGCTGAAATCTGCTCCCCCAACCTCCACCACAGAGCCAGCCCTCATTCTCCCCTAAGGCCGGAATGCAGACATGTTCAGGCCAGCTGCAACCAGGGAGGAGCAATGAAAGAAAGAGTACAGAGGAGAGGAAAATTACCCAGCTCCAGCCAGGGCCAATGCTGGCTGGCTCTGCTGGAGAGGGGCTCTGGGGCCCAGCAGGCCCTCCCCGCCCTGTGCACTTGGCCTTGCGCCCTGACCATCTGAGCTAGAGGCGTGGTGGGGGTCACCAGCCCCCCCAACTCTTCTGAGACACTCCCAGTCTTTGGCATCCAAAGAGACCAGGAGGAGGAGGGGGAAATTGGCAGGGCTTTGTGAGAAGAAATTTGGCTCCTGTTGTGCTTGCTGGAGCCCCAGGCATGGACAGGAGAGACGGAGATGAGAACGGGCTGCTGTGGCCTAGGAACCAGGTGCCGTACCTCCAGCCCCACGCTCCTGAGCAGGTTTCTGCATCCCGTGCATGGCATGATGCCCAGCTCCCGTACACCACACACCAGGCCTGTCACACGCCGTCCTGCTGTCTGTGCTATAACCGTGTCCCGAGTCACTTATGCCCTGGATCATGCTCCACGTACCCTGTCACATCTGCTATACGATCTCTACCACTGCTTGCCAGCCTTCCAACGCCACGTCACTGGACCAGATCCTGAACCCTGGAAGTGTGCCATAAAACTCGTCCTGGACCCACAAACTGTGTCCCTTACCCCATGGTTCACATCTGGAGAGGAGTAGGGGGGTGAATGCAATCTAACGGTTAAGGTAGCAGCCAATGGGACAGACTCAGCCCACTACACCTTCGGGACTTTGCAAAAGTTGCTTCTCTTCTCACAGCCCCAGCTCTTAGCTATAATGGAAATGACATCAACATCACCCAAGAGGGCTGTCAGGAGGATTAAGTTAGATAATGGAATGGAGGTGTTCAGCCCAGAGCCTGGCTTAGAGCGAATGTTGCAGACTGTTCCCAAGGACTGTTGCCAGCATCCTGGGTGCTGTGTACCAGGCTCGCCTGTCCCCAGCTCCTGGGTAAGGAAGGCACCATACGCACAGACTGCAGGCAGAAATCCAAGGTTCAGGGCTGAGCAACAGCTGAAGGGAGAAACTGGGAGAGGAACAGGGGTCTGCACATGCAAAGGGGCAGACAACGGCAGATCAGTGGTTGGCTGCAGGGTGGCTGAGGACATCACACTGGACCTTCCTGGGGTGGCAAAAATGTTCTCAAATTTTGATTCTGAAGATGACTGCGTAGCTGTGTGAGTTTACTAAAAATCAATACATTCATGCAAATGTGTGAATTGTGTATATGTAAATGATACATGAATTTCTTTAACCAGTGTTGTGGTTATATTTTAAGGGTGCTGTTGTTTTGGTTTTGGTTTTTTTTTTTAAAGCCCCTTCCCTCCCCCAAGTACCACTCAGCCAAAGCATTCAGGGTAAGAAGCCAGCTCTGGTGGGCAACCACGCCACTCACAGCTAGGAGTAGCCTGGGGCCACCAGCATGACAAGGTGGTTCCCAAACACCTCTGCAGACCAGGTGTGTGGCAGACTCTCCCAGGGAGCTCGGGAAAGTACAGGCTCTCAGGCCTCACCCTCAGCCTCTGGCTCTGGACCTCTGGAGTCCAGGAACCCACGATCCGGAGGCTCAGCCTTGACTCGGGACCTCTCAGCAAAGCCCACCACCTCCCTTTCATGCCAGGGGAAACCGAGAGTTGAGCAAGTAACAGGAGAGCCCAGTCCAGATCCCTGCCTGATCCACTTCTCTCCTTTCCCTCCGCCTCCCGCCCACACCAACCCTGGTCCCCATCCTCCTGTGACTCAGGGCTCTGAGTCACCCTATGGCACCACAGGGGAAGCTTCTTAGGAAAAACAATCTCCAAACAAAGCTTCCCTGATCTGGGGAAGAGGATAGGCCCAGGGGGGTAAGAGGTGGGGAGGGAAGGGAGGTCACCAAGTGCAGTGGCAGGCCAGGGATCCCGGGACATGATCTTTGCTCTTGGCCACTGACTTACATGGGGGTCTAGATAAGGTGCTCCTCTACCCAGAGCCTCAGTTTCCCCATCTGTAAATAACATCCCTACTGCACAGGAAAGCTAGCTCATTACAGAGCAGGCATCATGGGAAAGTCTTCATAAGCCCTGTCTGGTTGAATCATCCCCCAAACCCATGGCTGGCCTGGTCCCATTTTATAGATGGAGAAACTGAGGCTCAGAAAGGTTTAGCCAAAGACTATGGAGTACGGAAGTACAGAGCATGCCTAAAACACCTTCAAGCCTATCTCCGTTGGCACATCTCTGCAGGTACCTACTGCACAGGGAAGCCTGCGGAGGAGATCTCAACAGGCATGTAAGGTGAGTGGCTCTGCCTTTTTACCATCCGGGGGGTGTGCATGAACAAAGGTAACCACTCAAGTGGCTGTAGGCAGTGGAAGCATAAAGAGGAAGCCCACAGCCTGTCGGGGCCACACAAGGGGAGCACTGGAGCACAGCCTTCGAGGACGAGCCGGGGTTTGTCTCTGCAGACACCGGAGCCAGCCAGCCAGGTACAGGCACTGCAGGGGGTGTGGCCCACACAGAGAAATGCACAACCGGGCTGCAGACCTGGAAGCGTGGTACCCAGAACCGGAATGCTTCCCAACCACCCGTCCCCTGAGCAGGTTTTGGGGGGCACCTCAGGGCCCTTGCTACTTACCCCTGGGTCACAACTGCCCCCGAGGACTTCTTCCTCAGCCATGGCTGGGCTGGCCAGGGGAAGGCGGGCCCCATGACACAGGCCAACCTAATCACATCAGCCTATAAATAGGACCCTGTGGGTTAGCCCTAAATAGCTGTGCCAGGCCTGGCTCTGCAGGATTCATGGACGTGCACAGTTCCGGAAGCAGCCCTTCTGCCCAACACAGTGAAACACCGAAACTTCCTCAGGAAAATACTGTTCATGCTGAACTTGCTTCGCTTTTTTCCCCATGAGGCCGGGGCTCAGGGAGGAGCCCACCTTCCCCTCTCGGATACCAGAGCTGGGCTGGGGCTCCTCTTCTGCCTCCTACCCGCTGAGGACCTGGGTTGTGGGTCAGCCACAACCTATCCCTGAGCTTCAGTTTCACAAATGTGAACTAGGGAGATTACACAAGGCCTTTACACCTCTGTACCTGGAATGCTCCCTCAAAACGCCCACGCTGTTGATACCCCTCCCCCAGTCAACTGGAGAATATTTAAATTATCAGCATTTAAAAAATTAAAAATTGCAGTGAACATTTGAATCAAGACAATGAACAAGTCCAGGGGGTACAGCTGGGGTGACCTGGGGTGAGTCACCATCCCTCTTTGGGTTCCATTCCCTGGCCACCAAAGGAAGTTGCTGGTGCCCAGAAGTTTATATTTTTTTAATTTAAAAAATGTTTTTGTTTTAGTATTTCTGAGAACCTGGCCAGCTGGCCATGATAAGCCAGCCTGGTGCCGTGTGCTAAGTACAAAGAGACAACTAAGACGTGATCCAGGACTCAGGCCTGGTCCTGGGCCAGACCCCAGTGCCAAAGGCCTTTCCCACTGAAGGCCTCCCTGGAGAATGCCGGGGACATCTTGTTTCTAGCACAGATTATGAATTTGTGGCCAAAAGGCTGGGCTCCGCAAGGGGCAGATTATGACATGGACAGGGTCATGACCACCCAATGGGAAAACAGGGATAAGCGGGCCATTCCCTGGACCATTCCCTGGACCAAGCACAGGCTAAGGACTTTACTTCCCCACAATGTCATTCTTAATAACCTAGCACCCGTTTCACAGATAAGGAAAATGATGCCGAGAGAAAGTGAGGGACTCATTAGAGGACACAGCACAACTAGACTGGAGTGAAGCTTGCCTGAGTCCAAGGCTTAGCCACTCTTGGTACACCAGGGACAGCCCTGGGCATCAATTGGCAGAACCTCTGGGCCAAACAGAACAAGGGCACAGATCAGAGAGGAGCGCCAGGAATCTCGCTCTGCATGTAGTGCGTGGTGACAAGGCTCTGCGAGCAGCTTTGGGCATTGCTCCTTCCGCTCTGCCTCCCCTTGCCTGCCACCGACTCCCTGCGCTGAAATCTCCTCAGTCAAGTAGGCCACAGCTCCCTGGCACCTACAGCATGAAACTGGGCATTCAAGGCCCGACCATGCTTTCCTGTAACCTCCCGGCACACCCACCTCCTTCCCACGCTGCTCCCTGGGCCCTGCACAGGGCTACTCCAGGTTGCTATGCCTGGCACATACAGCACTCTAGCCTGGTGCTGATCTAGCCAGGAGCGAAAGCCCTGGATGGCAACCTGGGTCCCTTGGCACTCTGGGCTCAGCTGCCACTCTCCCTCCTGGATTAGAGTAGCTTTCCTGGGTCGGGGTGAGCCGATTCACCTCCCTCTCCACACTGAAGTCAGCAGGAGTGGGCCTGGTAGTGAAAAGTACAGAAAGACAAGAGAATCCTGGGAAAGCACACTTCCTACGATTGCCCAATGCCAGGCCTCTTACTAAAGGATGGTGCTGGGACACCCCAGTGTGGACGAACCAAAAATGACAGGCTTGGGCCTCATCAGGATGGCCCCTGGGTCTGGCTCTTTCAAGCGTTCTGATAATGATATCCACGCAAGTATCCTCCATACTTGCAAAGTCCCAGTGGCCTAGCACAAAATCCAAACTTAAAGCCGGCATGACCTAGCTGTCCCTGCTCCCCTGGCTTTCTCCCTCCATGCCCCCTTCACTGGCTGCCCTCTGGGTCTGATTTCGGCCCTGCAAAGATTCCCAGGCTCCCACCTACCTCTGAGCCTTGGGTCCAGGCTGTGACTGGCCCCTTCCCTGCTGATCCTATGTCTCCCCTAACCCTGATTTCCTCTTTAGGGCCTGGCTTCCCTTGGAGGCCTCCTGGTCTATCCAGACAAGACCCCATCTCTCCCACCAACGCCACCCATCATTACAGATCCACTCTAAGATCCAGGCAAGATAGAGAAATCTTGTCCTTTGCTGATTTCCCTACAACCAGCTCAGGTCCTAAATATCCTTCAAATGGATTCATGAACCAATGAATAAAGAATGAATGAATGAATGAATGAACACATTCTATGTATGTAACTCAAGAGAAGAAAGTGGTCAGAATCCTGCTGAACTTCAGAGGCAGCAAAACAGAGTCCAGCTGAGAAAGTCAAAGAAGGAGGAAGAAGCCAGAGTAACACCTCCCAGAAACTAAGGAGAAGGTGTGGAAAGTACCCGCCAGGAGCTGCGAAAGATGGAGGCCTCGGGATCCAACCAGGACTCCTTGGTTGAACTTAAGTTCATGGAGGTGAGCAAGAGGTGGGCAGAGCCACAAGAGGTGAACAGGCAAAGTTCTCAGGTGACAAGTACCTGGCTGGGGCCGAAGCAGCCTGGCCCAGCTGGGCCTGCAGCCGTGGGGCAGGCAGAGGACAAATCCTCGTGTCACTGCTACAATATCAGGAACAAAGCGGAACACTACTGACAGGTCACTTGGAGACACCAGTGCTTGGAGATGGGAAGGCAAGAGTGTGGGAATACGGATGAGGGCAGCGACTGATAGAAGAGCTGCCCCTCTGTGGGTGCAGCGGGCCTTGTGGGAACCCCCTGGCCCCGTGAGAGCCATCAAAAAGCCCTTTCACCTAAGCAGGAAGAGGAACAACTCGACTGCGGCCCACTTGCATTACCCCCAGAAGCCAGCAGGCTGCAGCGGGTGAGTAAGGCCGGAGTAAGGCCCATGCACATCCATCTCTTCTCCTTTTTGGTCATCGACAGTGACATCATGAGCTTCCCAGGCTCCTTGCACAATGACAGATTCACTTCCACCTCGGTGCTGGGGTGTAGGCTGTCCCCTTCTAGGGATCCTTCCTGTTTCACATCCCTTTAGTATCTAGAAGCTCATGCAGTCTTCACACAGCTTGTCAGGTGGGCAGGGTGTGCCTGTCTTCTAGGTAGAGAAACTGAGGCCCCATTGGGAGGAGAAGCGGGTCTCCTGGCCTACAGCCCAGGGCTGCACACTCTGCCCTCCCAACCCACTCAGCACTCACCTGGAAATGTGATCACCAGGTGGGCCCCACCCTGCCGGATGACTCAGCCATCGGCCCACACTTCTCAGGTGCTTCTCCCCGGGTCAACAAGCAGGAGACTTGGCAGCCACACCCCAGTTTTTGTCACCTCTCAGGGGGAATCCCTGCCCCTCCTCCTCCTGGGGAATCTGCTCTTCTACAGAGAGCTATCAGCAGGCTTGAGAGGGAAAGCAGCTCTCCTGAAGTCACATGACAAACAGGCAGCACAGCCAGGGTGGGAGGCAGGAATCTGGGCACCCAGCCTAGACCTCAGCCTCTCCCTCACCTGGCCTCCCTCGCAAGTGTGGGTGAGGACGGAATGAGGTACCCAACAGACACAGGCTCTGAGCCTTATGAGGAAAACCACAGCAC
This sequence comes from Octomys mimax, assembly GCA_002564305.1. Taxonomy (NCBI): domain Eukaryota; kingdom Metazoa; phylum Chordata; class Mammalia; order Rodentia; family Octodontidae; genus Octomys; species Octomys mimax. The sequence goes on from NDGM011025496.1 coordinate 19,902, forward strand.
CCTCTTGGAATCCACAGAGGTCACCAGTGGCTGCTTCCACCCTGCAGGCCCCAGCATCCCCCAGCAGCCAGTGTGGGGGTCAAAAGCAGCAGGGGTGTCTGAGTTACTGCACCTACCTCTCCGGGCTGCAAGCACGAAAACAGTGGCTCCTGGGAAGGTGCTGTGACCA
>NDGM011025497.1:0-21018 GCA_002564305.1 Octomys mimax
TCCTTCCTTCATTTTGAGTGTCGGGTGTTTGTCCCAGCAACGAGAGAAGAGTAACTAAGACACCCTGGTGTGAGCAACTCCCATGCTCTGCATTAACCACTCCAGCCCCTTTTTGGGATTGTGTGTGATGCACACTTCTGTTTTGAAGAAATGAAAGTCCCCACCAAAGACTCCAGCATCTATCAGCGAACTTGGGCTTTAGACTACGAGCTGAAGTCGTGTCATCCCTAAAACCCAGATTTTATGCCTCATTCCAAATCAATAGCTCACATTCCACTCAATGCCCATAAATGTCTCAAAAGCTTGATTTCTTTTAAGTGGTCAATACTATCTTTAAAAATAGGAATACTACCTTACTTATCCAACCATGACACATTTCTTTTGTGATGAGTATTGGTGCTGTACTTTGGGCATTTCTGAGGATGTAGGGAGGGCATCTTCTAAGGCAGACAAGCAATGAATAGTGGCAGCTTGATTCAGTAGATAGCCACACTTCAGCTCTTCTTTTCTTATTTTTAAAATTTTTTTTCCACCGCAGCTCTTCTAAGCCTGCAGTGCCTGGCTCACAGCTGGCGTCTCTGGGTGGGGTCTGTTCTAGCAGGAGTTCAGACCAGGGCCATGCTTGGCAGGAAGTGGACAACAGGAGAATCCTATGGAAGGGATCAGCTCCTGGCCTTACACACACCATCTCCTGGCTTTTAGAGATATTTTCTGACAATGTGGATCAGAAACAGGCCTGAAGGTCACTCTCTGGCTTGCAGTTTTGAGAAGAAATTAAAGTTTGCTTAGCCATGGCAGTAGGGAATGCAGACCTCCCAGGATAGTAAAGAAAAATTTGTTTTTTGTTTTCAGAAACTTATGACTGCTTTTATAGCAATCTTTAAAAGGTAAATGCCAGGTGTTTTAGGAAACATGCTCTCTTGTACAATGCTTAAGTTATATTATTTAGGGCATTTCTATAGGAGTTATGTACAAGGTAGCAGTGGGAAAATAGAGGGAACACAACTGATCAAGAAAGACCTATGACGGTCAAGAAATTTTAAAAATTAAAATAAAATACACTGTGGATCTGGCTTGGTGCACATGCTGTGCATTCTTGCCTTCAGACTTCTTTCTTACTCCAAGTTTGGTAGCTATAGTTGGATGGAGTGAGGATGAAAGGCCTGATGAAACCTTTCAGGAAGAGGAAGAGGGAAGCTTTCTGTATAACTGCAGGTTTTAAAATTCTTCTTATATGTTGTCATGGTTTGGGATTTTTGCAAAGTGAACAATATAATACAGGACACATTTTATAGTATTTTATAAGGAATCACCCAAGAATCATATACAAGAAGTGCAGGACACCTGTCCACACACTAAACACTGAGGTCCTGGATCCTGGTATCCTGTGTCAGTCCAGCTGAATTCCTAGCGCTCAGAACAATGCCCCCAAGTCCAACTGGATGCCTAGAGCCCACAAAAGTCTCATGAAGCCCCGCTTCACAGTTCTGTTCTGGGAAGGCCCAAAGGTCAGTGATGGAAGCTAGGAAGTCTATGCCAGTAGGATGAAGGATCTGAGCTAGCAGGCTGAGGGATCTGCACTGGAGCCAGGAAGCAATGCTCAAGGCAAGCACCAGAGCTCCCCCAAAAGTACCTCAGCAGCAGTGAGGTCCCGAGTTTCTCTAGTGAGGAAAGCTGAGTTCCCATCCGGAATGCCAATGCAACAAGCTTCTCCATGAGGCTGAGCAGTGCACTGCCTTCCCCTCCAGAACCGGGAAGCAATGCTCAAGATGAGGACTAGAGAAAGCCCCTCCAAAGCCCAAGTGAACCAGCAGCTTCCACAGCTTCTCCAAACAGAATCCCTACCAGCGTTTGGTAGCTTCTTCAGTTCTGTTTTATATGCTGCTGGCAACACTCCTCAGGTCGGCCTCCTGCACCCAGAGCCTGCTAGCTTAATTCAGCTGGGCGTAATAAGTCGACCACCAGTTATAAATCCATCACATGTGTGTACCACATTAAATGAAACAGAAATTCTGTGGCATCGGGGTCTTCAGCCATCACAGAGCAACAGTCTTGTGCATTTTTGTGGTCACTTGAACACTAATCCGCCTTACCCATCACAGTGGAAGTTTGATTTCTTTCATTTATTCCGAAATGAGGTATTCTTTGTTGAGACAGGTCAAAATACTGATTCTCCATCTGCGTGATGTGAATTCAAACCATTTTCAGCATCTACCCCCCCAGTAGATTTTATTTTTATTTTTTAAAGGGAATCTTGAAAGACTTAGTGATTTACAGCTTCTGTGGATCGAGCACACTGTATGATTTTTCCCTCTGGTGGAATTTTATTTCCTTTGGAGCATTTATGAGGTGACGTAGTATGCCACATATGAATCTTTCCTAACAATAAAAGCCAATACATCTTCTGCATGTCAAGTCACATAGCTAGGAGGGGAGTGATGTGGAGCGGACTTTGCCCCACCTAAGGTCCATGATTGTCTGGAACGCGGAGGGGATGCTAGTTCCGGCCTGTCTCCGGCTGTCCTATCTCCGCAGAGCCTGGGACCTTGAGATCACGCATGCGCACCTCTCTGCCTGTTCTCTAGCTGGGTGTTCCGCCAGTGGCTTCTGCAAAGCTCCAGCGCGTTGAGGTGCTCTGGGAAAAGTGCTGAATTCTTCAGTACACCTGAGGAGCTGCAGAGTTCTCGATTGCCATTAACGTAGCAAGACTGTGGCAGTCTCTAGCAGCCAGGACCCGCGGGCCTGGGCCTCCCCCTCGCTGCCCTCGCCGCCCAGGTCGCGGCTGCTCTGCTCCGAGCGCTTGGCGTCCTCGTGTCTCTGCAGCCCCAGCAGCCTTCTCTTGCCTGCCCCGCGCCCCTCCCCGGGAACACCCACGGCTCCCTCTCTCCCTAAGCACCCTCTTGTCGCTGTCCTGTGCTGACACCTTCCTGAGCCTCGCGCCGTCGCCGTCCCACTCTCGCTGCCCGCTCCAGCCGCAGTTTCCCACGCACATTTCTGTCACCGCCTCAGCAGTGCTCCGTGCACATGCTGCGTGTCCCGGTGATGAGGGACGGCAGGCGCTTCCCCAGCCCGGCGTGGGCAGCCTGATCTGAGAGTCTGGGCGTCCTCTCCCTCTGGATCCCGAAGGTCCAAGGTCGCCAAGGCAGCTCTACCCTCAAGGGCTGGCTGGTGCTGTGTCAATAGCTGTTGGCTATTCCGGGGGACCCCAGAGCCAGCACCAAGTGTCCTGGCTGTGTCTGAGCCGTCTGCCACCCTTCAGCAAGCGGCGCTGCGCCTCCCCAGCTAACGCAGGTGCACAGCTGGGCCAGAGCCCGGAGGGCCCCGCAGCAAGTGGCAGGAGAGAGCGAGAAGCGGACAGTTGGTGGCGTTTTTAAGCTGCCGCACACGCTACAACTTTTTTTGTTTGTTTTCCTTCGCTGAAAAATACACTGTAAGTTGTTTTTCTCCTTTCATCCATCTGAAATTTAGTAAATAATTTGCATGCAGATTAAATTTAGATAATGTTCTAGGTGCTAGAGAAAATGGAGAATGAACACGCGCCCTGGGACTTCTCAGTTCAGTGGAAAATCAAGCTCATAAAGCAGAACATTGAGCAACGGGTTATGCTCTGTTAAAATGTTATTAAAGTCCTGTTTAGGAACACAAATGAAAGGATGTTCAAATGTGACATGAGGCACTTGGCAGAATGTGCTAACAGCGCCGTCCACATTCGCACTGACCGGGAAGGCCACTCTTCTGCGACACACCTCTAGGTCCCCAGATGGGTTCATACCCGGGGCTCCCTCCCACCCCGCCTCCACCGCAGCCACCGTATCCTCTGACCACCCCACATCCTACCCATCCTTGAAGTCTGCCCAGCAAAGGGACCATTCCCTGGCCAAGTTCCTGAAAGTGCTTCTGTCCCACTTTGCTTGCACAAGTTATTGTTTATCGTATCACCCTCGCTGCGCCTACTGCCTAGAGTTGTCTGTTGCTATTTTGCTCTCTGAATGTCCGTCTTTTCCCACAGATGTCTTTTCATATCTCTTTTCAAAGAACAACCATCTTCAGGGCAAAGATTTTTGTCTCTTTGCTAGACTTGCTGAGAATAATGCTTGCTGTAATAGGCATGCAGATAATTAATTAGAGGCATAGGATGAAAACTGAAATGTTTAACCTTTCAGTTAACTGAAATGTTCATCACAAAGTTATGGCCACGGCTGATATAAAGCACACACTGAGCTGCTGGCTAGAGGTTTAGGAATGTGTCTGCTCAGGTCTGGTGTTTATGTAGAAACCCCAGCTATGCTGGAAGACAGCGACTACATATAAAGCCATAGGGCAAGTGAACACCTTAAAGAAGTTTGAGGGGTGTTAGCCAGAGGTAGGCATGAAATGGATATTGTCCCAGTTACTCTTTTCTTGTTGCTGGGAGAAATCCCCAATACCCAAAATGAAGGAAGGAAAGGTTTACTCAGCTCATGGTTACTGCAGGTCTCAGTCCCTTCTCAGCTGGCGCCAAGGCCGAGTGGTATTGTTGACCTGGATGCCTTTGAGCAAATGGGCTCATCAGATGCTCCAAGGATGTAATGACAGAAACGATGCAGGAAAGATAAGAGGAGGAGGATTGTCCATCTATTCTTGGTAATTAAGTCATAATAATCACGCCTTACTGGCTGCTCATTCAGCTCTGAGCCCCTCAGTGGGTCAGCCCTGCAGGGGCAGTTCAGGCCTAAGCTGCATGGACTCTACATTGTTTTCCACAAAGACAGTACCAGTTTTCGTTCCCACCAATAACACACAAATAGTTCTGTAGGACAAACAGTTTTATATCGCTCATTTCTTCCATGGCTTCCCAGGAAAACTTTTCCTCAAACCTTTAGTCTTGAGATTGTGAAGGAGGAATGGAGGATTCTTCTAACAGCAGTATAATGCCTGCCACATAAATTTAGAGAAACAGATTTAGAAGCTTTGGATTTTAGGGACTGAAAAAAGTTATTTTTATCTGATCTCAAGTTTTTTCCCTTTAGTCAGAATTGTTAAATTCTAATTTTTCTTCATCTTATTCTTACATTAGTCTTTGTGTGTACATTCTCCAAATTAGAGTGAAAATACTGCTAGGAAAAATGTTTCCTCAAAGAATTTATGATATTTTTTCGTGAAGTATAGAGTATGTTTCATTAGCATTAATTAAACTTTGTGGTCTTTATAATTCACTTTTTAGACATAAATCAACAAAAACATTCAAATGATAGAAACCTTCCACAGTGCCATTGAGGCAGGATAACAGCTACGTGTAGTATGTGACCATGAGAGCGCTCACCCCAGAAAGTAACCAACTTCCCTAAAATTAACTTTTCTGCATTCCGGAGGCAAAGGAAATGTCCTGGGAAAGTTTGAGCATAATTAAACAAAAATGATGGTAGCCTTTGAAGAGAGTTCATGAGTCTCTTGGGAAAACAATATTTTTAAAAGTCTAGGATGTAAAGCTCCAAGAGAAAACAAATATAGAATGTTAAGAAAAAGTGCAAACATCTTTTACTGTGTGCTTGGGATTAGCACCCTTCCACCACCGGCCTCTCTGCTCTCTTTGGCAAATGAGTGTGAGAGAGAAGGCGTCCGGCATGGACCAGACACTTACTTGGATGTTTATAACTTCTGCTATGGTTACAAATAAGAGCAGGTTTTGAGAAAAATAATCACTTTGCCAATGAATCTCTTCTTTGTTTCTTTTAAACATATACCTTTAAAGATCATCTCTAAATGACAGACTATAAGGAATGTCAGTGTATCTTGGAATACCTAAATACTTGTGCCTGCTTTGTTCATTTTAAAATACTTTTAAAAGGGGATTTCCAGCCATTTGGCAGTAACCAGAGAACCTTTTTTTGTTTGTTTGTTTTTATTTTTCTTGTTTCATTTTTAAATTTTGGACTTCATAATGCATTAGGGATGATGCACAATTTTCTATGGAAAGAGAATAAAATGGGTTTGTTTATAAACTTATCTTATTTCTTAACTACTGACTAAAATCATGTCTTAACGCTTGTTTCAAGTTGTCTAAGTTGGTATCAAATGATGTAGAGAAAATGAAACTCCCCAGGGACTGATAATCTAAATAGGTATCAATCACATTGAGAGAGCCCAAATGAGTCACTAATCCAACCATAACAGGAAGAGAGCCTGTCCTGTATTCATGCCCTCTTGCTACTTGACTGGCTCCCTCATTTGCTACTGGATTTAATCAATTTTATCTGAGCAATGGCGCATCTAATCTCACTGGTTGATCAGTTTGTCCAACTTCATGCCCACCTAAGCGAGTTCCCATGTTGAAAGGTACCTGGGATGAGTTCATGTTTTCTAAAACAGAAGAATGAATTTTAGGAACAAACAGAGGTTAAGAGCAGAATATATTTATTGAGGGAAAGAAAGCTCCAGTCCAAGAGAGAGATAGAAGGGGAGCCCAAGCAGGTTTTCCCCAGAAATCTATCTCTTCCTGGGATTTTTTATAGCGTAAAACCATGCGGTGAGGCACGTCTAAGGTAGAGAACATGGGAACTCGCTTAGGTGGACATGAAGTTGAACAAACTGATCAACCAGTGAGATTAGATGTGCCATTGCTCAGATAAAATTGATTAAATACAATAGCAAATGAGGGAGCCAGTCAAGTAGCAAGAGGGCATGAATACAGGACAGGCTCTCTTCCTGTTATGGTTGGGTTAGTGACTCATTTGGGCTCTCTCAATGTGATTGCTACCTATTTAGATTATCAATCCCTGATGCTCATCCCTAGGGAATTATGTAGCTGTATTTGTTGGTACAAGGTCTGGCCCATAGAGGAGTGTCTGTCCCTTCCAAAGTTGCAAAGTCACCTTGTCTTCCATGCTGTCTCCTTGAGGGCCTGTCCCTGTCTGACTGCCTATAATATTTCTAATTCAGCTGCCTACAACAAAACAGTATGTTAGGTTACAAAATTCCCAAGAAGGTTCATGACATTGATTGTAGCCAAAATATCTTCAAGGCAGCATTAAAAGTGAACTGGCGGTTAGGATTGCTAAAGAGCTAGCTTCTCTTAGTTTCTTAAAAAGAAAGTTTTATGCTAACATTGTATAAACAAAGTATCTTGCCTATATCCTCTACTCTGAATGACTGCGAGGGAGACAATACACACAGTGCTGGGGTTTTGTCTGCCTAATAGAATTCTGCTGCATCATCATGGTGGCCAGCCAGCATGGAGGCCTGTGCGGCACTCCAGCTTCCTGTTCCCTGGTCAGATTAAGCTTCCTACTTCCTTGCCAGGATATCCTTCCTTGCTCCTGCCTCCTGCCCAGTCACTGTCCTATCACCATCTGCTTCATCAGCCTCCTAAGCCCCACTCTGTCCTGGAGCTATATTGTCTTCGTTCTCCTGGCCACACCCCCAGAAGCTCCACATTTCCACTTTCCTGTGGTCTTCTCTGTACATGCAATAAAGACCTTTTTTAACTTTGTTTTTATTGTGCTGAGAAATCTAACACAGTGTATCAACTATTGTAGCTGTCCTAATACCCTGTTTTGAAAATCAGTTTCATTGCAATGTTTATCTTTTTTTCAAAGGACGAAATGGCTGGGATGAGGGAAAAGAGAAAAGAAGCAGGGCAACATATGCCAGATACCTGGGTAACCATACCGCTGATTCTATTGGTTTGTTGAAAGGAACAGCTAATGCTTAATTGTTTAATCGATGTTACATCCCTGTATCGGGTGATCCAAGCAACTACTCTGAAGATAACAATATGTATTATCACAATGATTATTAATTTCTTAGCACCTTGTTTTGAAATTCTGTATCGTTTTTCTTGATTTTTTGTTTGTTTGTTTTGTTTTTCTGCTTCTGTGGTTTTTTTTCCCCCTCTTTTTATTTATCTTTTTTTTAAACTTTTTTTGTGTGTAGCCAGCTCAACCCACCCTGGGGGTGGGGCTGACATGGTATGTGGTGTCAGGGGTCGAACCACAGTCCCTGAGCTTGCCTAAACTTGCCTAAGCAAGCACTTTAGTCCCTTGAGCTATTTCACTGGCCCTCTCTTCTTTTTAAAATAATAATTTAAAAAAGCGGATTGGTCTTGATATTTAGCAAGTGAGTCTATCCAGAGAAGAATAGCACCTCAGGAAAGGTAGAGCTGAGAAGCATCAGCCCTGGAGGGATACCCAGAATAAGGCTCTTTCAGAGGTCTTTTCAGCTGGGGATGTGGCTCAGTGGTAGAGCAGTTGACCAGCATGAACAAATGCTGGGCTTAATCTCCAGCAGTGTGACAAAGAAGACGCTATTTTTCAATTCAACAAGAATGTTACAAGGATTTAAGGACTGTGTTTCATCTGTGCTGAGGTGGGGTTTGTAGATCCCAAAGATACCTTCAAGCTCCAGAATCTGCGTCAGAGGAGGAGCCAAGTAATGCCCCATTTGGAACAAAGGTCTTTTCAGATTTGAAGATGAGAAAATGATCCAGGTGGACCCTGAATGTCACCACAGTGCCCTCAGAGGGAGAAGCAGTGGGAGATCAGACACACACACACACACACACACACACACACACACACACGGGAATGAGGCTGCGTCATGACTATGGAGGCGGGCACTGGAGTGAGGTGGTCACAAATCATGGAGTCCAACAGCACCCAAGCTGCTCAAGTTCCCAGAGACCCCAGGAAGGGTGTGGCTCTGGTGGCAGAACCAGCACACACTGATTCTATCCAGTGAACTGATTTCACACTTGTGCCTCCCAGGACATAGAAAGAACATATTTCTCTGATTTGATCCCTCAAGTTCCTGGCAATTTATTATAACAGCAATAGAAGCTAGCATAGAGTGTTTGCTGACATCAAATAGAAATACTTTCTGCTTTAGTTCAAAATCAGTTAGGTGGTTGGGCATGGTGGTGCACACCTGGAAACCCAGCACCTCGGAGGCTGAGGCAGGAGGATGGCCGTGAGTTCAAAGCCAGCCTGGGCTACATAGTAAACTGAAGGCCAGCCTGAAATACATAGAGACCTTGACAAAAAATAAAAAATAAATTAAGTTAGGAAAATAAACACCTGAGTGATTAAATTAAATTTGATAAATTATCAGAGGGAGCTCTGACAAAGGACTATGGAACAGATAATTAATATTAATGAGTTCTAGAATGTAGTGGTAAAGATGCTGTTAGAATTTAGCCATAAACTAAACTGCAAAAGCCCATAAAACATCATTAATATATTATTTATTTATTCCAAGTACAACACCACAAAACCTAGGAAAACATCCTTTTGAAAATATTAGGAAATATTCCATCCCTGGCACCGCCTGCTGAGCCGGCCCCGGCCCTGGGCATGCTGAGCTGGTGTTGGAGTCTGGGCATGGTGGTGCATGCCTGCAATTCCAGCACTAGGGAGGCAGAAGTCAGGAGGATCTCTATGCGTCTAAGCTGTGTAGTGAGACCCTGCACAAAAAAAAAAGAAAAAAACTTTAAAAAAGTATTAAGCAATGATCTCTGTGTCCTATACTAAAGGTCTGAATTTCTGTCCAAAGCACCCATGAAAAAAGAGAAGCTGTTAAGATTTACAAATAGATCAAAATTTTGAGTTTTTGTTTTTAATTTATTTTAGTTTTAGCTTTATTGATTCCAAAGGTGTGAAAATGCACATTCCACATTATTAAACCTACAAATGACTTTTCCTACTTCATGTATTTTCTGAAACAGTCATTTTTTTTTCTTGTGGCTGTTTCATCACTTACCTGTGGGAAAGGTCAAAGGTCCATGTGTTTGTTGAAAAGTAAAATAAATGCAAATAGCCCATGAAATGAAGAGGCATAGCAGTCAGATTAGTAAGAATCTAAAATGCAATTTTTTCTAAAATGAAGTTTGAGATATTCCTGTCTTGTTAGTGTGTTTGGATGGAAAACTCCATAAGAGGTGAACCAGGGCTGCTTTCGGCTGCATCTGTCAGCTCAGTCCACAGCGCATTGATTCGGTCCTTTCCAGAAGGATTTGGTAAGTAATATAGTTAGATTAACAAGTGTCAATATCACTACACGTGAAAATTGCTGATGGCAAGTGTGGGCTGTGAAGAATTAAAAGGCGTAATACCAAAATTCTCAGAAACAGTTACCAAGAAAAAGCACTATATCACGCTAAAGTAAAAGGAAGACAATCAAGCGCTCTGCTAGCCATTCTGATGTTCAGCAGTAGCTGCGTTTCCTCTTCAAAGTCGAACGCAGCCAGCCCTCCGGCACCCTTCAAGTATGGACGGCGCTGAGCTGCTCTCTCCGACGAAATATGAGCAGGAGATCTGAACATACCTTTCTAGTATTCTTACTCTTCTGAAACCAAACTTTTGCATAAGGAAACTTCTGTCTGCTGGTAATGATGTGGCGAGAAGCAAAGCACGGTGGTTCCAATATCTATGTGCTCTATTAAGTAAGAGGTTTAGATATTGAATTGCCTAGTACAGTAGAAACTGTGTTACCCTGAGTAGAAGACTCACCAGCCAAAGAAATAAATGGACAAAAATAATTTGTATAAAACACTAGTGAGGGGGCTGGGAAAGTAGTTCAATGGCATAGGACCTGCCTGATTGTAGAAGACCCCCTGAGCAGCTGTTCTTGAAAGAAGAGAGATTGTCTCTGTTTTGGCTGAGCACCAGATCCCCAAACATTAGATACTATCTCAACAGCTAATACAAATTACTTTCTCTGCATAGGGCAGAGGTAAATGTAGGCCATGTAACTAGCTCAGCTCATAGTACTCGCCTACTTCCCACAATTCTCAGTCATTGCCCCCCCAAGCTACTCCTCCATTGAACAAAATCCAGGTGCCTCCCTGGGTCAGCCTCTTTGTTCCAGAAAGCCATCTTCATAGCTGGGCGTAGGGCCCCTTGTCTCCCCAATAATTATAAATATGTTTTAGTGTCTTTACTTTCAGAGGGAGTGGTAGATTGGAATTAACTTGGTGGGATTCCAATAATGTACCTTTGGGATTACAAATATTAATTTCTTGGACCAAGACAAGAACCTGGTGGGGCCTCCTACACCTGATAAGCACAAGGTCCTGAGTTCTATTCGTGGTACCAAAAAATAAATACATTAATAAAATGAAACACTAGCTAAGAAATTCATTTGACTTTAGGTAGTGTGACTTTGTACATATTTTCTCAGTTTTACTGTGCAGTACAGTACAGTTTTATGGCTGAGTACAGAGCTCTACAGTACATATAGGACCTTTATGAATGGACAAGTTATCTTCTTTTTTTTTTGTTTGTTTGTTTTTTTGGCAGAACCGGGGATTGAACTCAGGCCCTTGCGCTTGCCAGGGAAGCGCTTATTCCACTGAGCCATCTCCCTGGCCCCAAGTTATCTTCTAACAAGCCATTATTTACAAGTCTTTGTGAAAATAAGGAGTCCTTATAACATTGTCCTTGTTTGTAGCAGCACAATTTGTCATAGCTAAATTTTGGAAACAACTCAAATGCTCATCAACTGGGAGATTGATAAAAAAAATGTGGTATTTTTATACAATGAAGTGCTGCTCAGCTATAAGGAGGGGTACACTTGAAACTTTTATAGGTAAGTGGATGCAAATTGACACCATACTCATAAGTGAAATCAAAGATACTCACATGCATAAGCATCATATTTGCTCTCTAGTGTGAGAAAGAGTAAATAATGTCTAAATTGTACAACAGATATTATGAAATGGGAAGAAGTTATTCAAAAAGAAAAAGAAACCAGGATGGGAGAAGGGAAAAGGGACAGAGGGCAAAGGGAAGATGACGCAAGTCAGTTGTATTATTACTTTCTCTTAGTTCATTGTAAAGGAAGGTAATATTATTGGAGAAATTTAATGCCCACATCTCAGACTCTAAATAACTACTTTAAAGATAATGATAGCAATGCATTAACTATTGACATACTATAATTATTTTGTTGTAAAATTTTGTCTTACCTTTCTCCCATATAAAATTTTAAAATGTAAGAAAAGATTAATTTTGAGGGGCCATACGTATTCCAATTAGTTTAAATAAAAAATATTTAATGTTAAAAATATCCTTATGAGTCAAAGTATATATAAATCACTTTTATTCTTGTGGATTCATGTTCCCTTTTTCACTTATTTTTATTTTTTAAAATTTTATTTATTTTTATATATTTGATACAGGGTCTCGCTATGCAGCTCGGACTTGTAGTGTTTCTTCTGTTTCCTCATAATAAACCCAACCAGCACTGGGTGTGCAGGTGTGTGCCAGCATGCCTGGTCTCAGTATACCCTGGACAGGGCCGGTGTAGCATGTGGTACCGGGAATTAAACTCTGGTCCCTGCGCTTGCCCGAGCAGGCGCTTAGTCTGCTGAGATATCTCACCGGCCCTGTGTTCTCTATTTTCGACTCAATCCTAGATGCATGCTATAAGTTGGCAGTTACGCACTGACAACTTTCAAATTTCCTATTTTCCAGATAGTTTCTTAAATTTATTTTCTTCTTTCTTGAAAACACTGCTTCCACTTAGGTTGTTTCATTAATTCTCTGGTGAAGTTGTATATGAAGAAGAGAGGAAACTGGTTAGAAGCAGTTCCCTTAATCCCCGGGGTTTTCCTTGGTCCTCCCTTTGAGCTTATCCTACCTGATGGAAATGGAGGGACCCTCTGGCTTCTCCACAAAGGGCCCTGGTGTCAGGAGAAGCTTTACTCCTCTGCTGCTTTGGAAGCAGAGCTTTACCTGGTCAGAATAGTTCAGGAGTGCACAGGTGCTCACATGTGTGTGCATGCATGTACGCGTGTAATGGAGGAGCATGTTGGATCGGTCCGGAAATCTGATGTAGCCCCCCATAAAATAATGTGCTATGTGCTGCTCTACTTTAAATTAATAGTTTTAATCGGTTCTTTTTTTCTTTAATCTTTTATTTATTTGGTATAACGTCTCCCTATGCAGCTCAGACTTGTAGCGATCGTCCTATCTCAGCCTGCCCTGTGCTGGGATTACAGGCGTGGGCCACCATATCCAGTACCAGGGATCAAATCTGGGTCCTTGCACTTGTCAGGCAGTCACTTGGTCCACCAAACTATCTCGCCAGCCTCAGTCAGTTCTGCTAAAAAGGAAATTTTAATGCTTACTAGTTGTATAATTATGGATTAATGGCTATATGTAAAAATACAGCAGGCATTTAGGTAACTATCATTTTATACCTGTGTTTATACTTACCCTAACCCTGAAAATCTGTGCTATGTTCCTTCTCAAATACTCCTAAAATTGTGGCTCTATTGCAAGATGCAGGTTATCTCACATACAGTAGAAAATAGCATATATTAGTTACAATTTTAATTCCTTTGGGGATAACATTGCATTTAGACTAAAGAACAGGGGAGTGAAATTACTGAAGAATTCCAAGCCTCTCTCTTACAGTCCATCTCTATCTTTTGCCCCTGCTTACCCTCCTGGAGCTTTGCTTCTCTATTGCCTGCCAGTCTGAAAATAAAGGGCTGGTATTACAAATAAGGAAATGCCAAGAGGAAACACAAATCTACCAAAGAACAGAGTTACAGCACAAGTGCAGTTTTATTCATCAAATTCCTTTTTTAAAAAAAAATTTATGTTTTTGGTACAGGATCTTACTACGCAGCTGGGATTCCTAGTGATCCTCCTGTTTCAGCCTCCCAAGAGCTGGGATTACGAGTGTGCCACCGCGCCTGATCTTGGAGGCCAGTTCAGCATGCGTGTGGGACACAAATTCCTTTTCAGAGGGAGGGAAAGCCAAGTGTGCCTCATGGATTCCCACGGCAGGGCTCCACCATGAGAGTCCACAATCAGTGCCTCGATTCAGACCACAGTTCCAACCGACTTGATGTGGGCGACAGGATACAGAGCTGGCTTTTTCTGCTTTCTTAGAGTTTCCACAAGGTCTTAGGTTCAGGTAATAGATGTTTTAGTTACTTTTCCAGTTGCTATTGAACAGTACTTTGGATGATGATTTACCAGGGAAAAATGTTTAGTTCGGCTTCCCAGCCTCCAGCTCTGTGGCATGGCCACTACTCAGCCACTGGTGAGGGAGTGTAGCTGCATCACAGCCTGCCGGAGCACATCCCATGCAACGAGAGCATGCTTGCTCGTCCAGGCCCCAGTTTCTTGCCCCCTGCTTTTAAGAAGCTGTAAATGCCCATAGAGACCCCACACAGAGGGCCCATCTAATCCTAATTACCTGCAGAAGCCCCCCCTTCCAAATAATTAAGCATATCATTTTGGGGGTCCAGTGTCCAACAGATGAATTATGGAAGACAATAAAACACTTAAATCACAGCAAGCTGGTAATTTGTGTGCTGTGTAAGAAAAACTAGCTGCTAGACACATGAATCTCGGACTTCCTAATGAGATGAGAACTAGTCCAGCAGCTATTGTCCACCTCTGAAAATCAAAGAGGGGGTTTCTGTGGAAATAACGGGAGTAGAGAAAGCCTGGCCTCCGCTCTCGCCCTTGTATGCCTGGGGAGCTCACAAGGTCGGCTCCTTGGTTCTTACTCTGCATAGTCAAGCCAGTGAACTCTAAGAAAATCAAATTTGGAGACAAAGAATAACCTACAAAAAGGAAGCTAAGCCAGAGGAGCAGGAGGGAGCTTCAGAAAAATGCACAAGGCTGAATCTCTACACAGCCCCTCAGAGACAGAACATGGTGAGAATATTCTAGAAGGAGAATGTGACGTTCTACAAATTTGAAAGCAAGATGCCCAGAAATGGCTGAAAAATGGCAACTGGTTGAAATGATGTATATGGACAGAGAATGGCCCATAATAGTGAGCAGTAGGTCTGCATTTGGTATGACAAGGATACTGCTGGTGTCTGGGCCAGCTATAAGGTCATGCCTGTAGGTCTGCAGCTGTAAGTAGCAGTGTTCTGTGCAATTAAGCTAGATAAAATATTATAGACAGTCAGACAGGGCTGGGCAGTGCAGAAGATGAGACACCTTACAACTGTTGATATAGGGCAAAGAAACAGCTCACAACCTGAAAGCTGCCTGGGACGAGTTCATGCTCTCTAAAATCAAAGAATGGATTTTAGGAATGACGGAGGTTAAGAGAAGGATATATTTATTGAGGAAAGAAAGCTTCTGTCTGAGAAAGACAGTAGACCCAAGATGGTTGCCAAGGATTCTGCCTTTCCCAGGGATTATATAGCACAAATCCACAACACAAGGCAGGTCAAAGGTGGAGAACATAACTCAAAGTGGGCATGGGGTGGGACAAAACTGTTGTCACCAATAAGATTACAAGCATAATTGTTCAGGTAAAATTGATTAAATTGGAATCAGATGGGGAAGTGAGTCATGTAGCAAGCAGAACAGGGCCTTTTCCTGTGGGGTGTTGGTTAGTGGCTCTTCCTGGCTTTTTTCAAGGTGATTGATACTTATTTAGAACATCAACCCTTGATATTCTATCTCTCCCACAGTTGCAAGGTACCTTGTCTTTCATACTGGGTACTTTGAGGGCTCATCCCTGTTTGACTACCCATAATATTTCTTTCTAACTCAGCTGCCTACAACACTGTCGGGGAGATAGGCACCTCAACTGTGGGCCATACCTCAAGAAGAATGATTAAACAAATGCACCCACATACCTCCCTAAGGATAAACATCAGGGATTGATATTCTATATAGGTAGCCATCACCTTGAGAAAGCCAGAAAGTCAGCAGGAGATGCACAGTACCAGAGCTGAGGCAGAATTTGAAGTGGTCAGCAATGGAAGCCATGTCCATGCTGGGACCCTGAAGAATTCACCGGTGGTTCCATTACCACAGGGTCATTGTGTACCTCATTGTCCTCCTGCCTTTCGCCCCATGTTCAATCTTGAGAAAAGCAAGTGAAACTTGAAATGGGTAGGAGCAGGCATGTTAATATCTGAGCACAGTGAGAAATCCAGATGCATCAGGCAGAGAAGAGGGGTCACCAATCTGTGAGGCCATGATGGGAGGGGAGCCAAGTTGCTCCTTGAGTATCCAGATCAGGGCAAATTATTCTTTTTTTAATTTTTATTAATTTTATTGAGAAACAAATAGCAATGAGCAATGAGTTTCAAAACCAATTAGTAGGACAGTTTTAATAATTAATACATTGCGTATTGTTGTCGTCGTACAAGGTTACTTGTAGTACAAGATGCAGACATGATATCCTGTCCAGACACTATTAATACAAATCTTTCTTCTAATTGAATTAAGAGAAAGTAGCTGTATATTTACCCTATTTTCTATATACAGATACAAAATGGTCCTTCATTTGTATCCCCTTTTCTTATTTAGTTTTGTCAGAGATAGGTATTCCACCGCCACTCAAATACTATAGGTGCATGAATTCAGCAAAACAATCCAACACAGTCCAACAGTCCACATTAGCAGTGGGCTATCTGCAGGACTGGCAACATCAGAATTACTGTTGCTGTTCCATGCTGCCACTGAGTGTTATGGCACAGTATCCATATGTGACTATGGATACTGAGTTAATATTTTTACCTCAGAAATTAAATAACTATTAGTTCACAACCTACTGATGTTTTGAACTCATCTGAAGAGAAAGCAAGCAAAATAAAATGGTCAGTTTGAAGTGCAGACAAACACAGAAGAAGCAGAGATGGTATGAAGACATACGGACCTGCCAGCCCTTATTTCTCCATGTTCTGCGATAAGCACTCTTAGGTTTTTTCCTATATAAAAATCTTCATAGTCATCATGGTGCTGGACCAACCTGGCCAAGAACAAGAGCATACAGCACCCTTCCTCCTTCTCCCCTCAGCCCAGAATAAACTCCACCACCCCATGACAGCGATTCCCTCTAATCAGCTCCTAAGACTGCATCTCTCTAATCAGCTCCTAAGACAACATCCTGCTCACCCCCAATCAGCTCCCAAGATGCCATTCTGCCGGCCTCCAAGCCTCACTCTGGTCAAAATCCAAGAAAAGCCTGAACTTGCTTTGTCTCAGGTCAGAGTGTACCTTCTTCTCTTCATGCAGCTCTCTCAAGTTGAGCACTAAAGGCCTCTTCATGTTTTCTGTCTTTTGTGTCAAAAGCAAAACCTTACATTTCATGCTGTGGCTCAGCTCATTGGGAGTTTAGCTCCTTCCATCCCAGCTTCCCCAGACAGCAAGTCGTTCTCCATCCTTCCAACCCTCCTTTTGCCATTGCCAGCCTCCACCCAACCCGGATCCGCCTCAGTTCTCACATGTGAGCCACCTCTCACTCCAGGATCACCTGCTGCTTTTTCTGGTTCTTTCTTGAAAATTTTGGCCCCACATCAGGGGCCCCTTGTCCCAGGGCATCTTCACACCCCCAACAGGAACAAATAAAACAAGACAGAGAACAGGACACTAAACTCAAATGCCAGTTCTTAAATACAGTACTGAGATCTCCTATTAAAGCCAAAACTAAACAAAATGGAGCCACCCAAATCCCTCCTGGACCATGTTTTAAGTGCAGCAGGGAAGGACACTGGGTATGAGCCTGCCCCAAACCACAGCCACCACTGGGTTCTTGTCCCATCTGTAAGCTTGAGGGTCACCAGAAGTGTGCTGCCCTGTTGCCAGAAAATGACTAAGTCATCCAATTCCCTGCCCTCACAGGAGGTCTCACCACTACCACCACAGGATTCTTTGCTAACTCACCTGCTTGTTCTCCCCACTGAAGATGATTGGTGGGGCTTGGGATCAGTGGCCCACATCGAGGTAGCTGTGTTTGAGCCACTAGTCTCTCTGGAATCTCAGCCTACATCCCCAAATCTCAGCTCAGTGGAAGGGTTTGGGAAAAGTAGAACTGATCATCTGAAATGCAACCCACTCTTTGACCCTCTTCTAGAGTGTTGACTCCATGCTCCATACAGGCAGGATCTTTATAGGGCTGTTCCTACTCACTGCAATGCCTTCTACCTACCTACCCACCTAATCTGGCAACCCCTTCAATATCTCAAGGGAAAAATGTGGGGCTTTCTCTTCTTATCAGAATAGGGACAAAAGAGAGCAATTTCCTTACTGTCAGGGCCCAACTGGTGACTTTACCTCTTGTCCTTGACATCTGTGGACCATGTTTCATGTTTCAACGACCTCAACCACACCACCTCAGGCCAACTCATAAAAAGCATCCTGCCCCAGCCCCCAAGGCCTCCCACATGCATGTGACACTCTTTGATCCTCTTGTAGAGTGTTGGCTCCATGCTCCATACAGGCAGGATCTTTATAGGGCTGTTTCTACTCACTGCTATGCTTCCTACCTACTTACCCACCTAATCTGGCCATAGTAAGCCGCTTCTCACTCTACCACTCTACAATCCCTATCACTGGCCAGCCATCCTTAGCTGTCTTCCTTCACCAGATGGGAAACTTCCTGTCCCACTGCACTCATGCTCTTACCCCTGACCGAAGCAGGGTTGGCTGTCCACCCCAGCAGTGGTTTACAGGCTGTCAAGTAGGGACATACACGTGCCTCTCTCTCTACTGGATGAGATCCTACACCTTAATTCGTCTTGCTCCAACCCTGACATTAAACTGCAGGAATCTGTTGGTCTCTTGGTGGGCCCTGGGAGTAAACAGCAAGAGGATTCATAAAATAAAGACAAGAGATAATAGCTGAGATCAGGTGGTGGACCAAACTTGATAGGCAAAGGCCCACTGAACAATAGTAGGGACATTTATTTATACCTTTACAAAGTTGCAAGAAGAGGTTGCCTAGGGACGAACAGCCCATAATGTCCAGGCAGGTTATTATTCTCAAGACTGAGGTAGCTTGATTGATTTAGGTAATAAGGCTCATCCTGCCTGCTACGTAGGATCAATTTCCAGCTTCAGCTTCCCAGCATTAAACTCTCAGGAAACCATAGAGCTCTCTCACTTAGCACAACCCTAAAACATACATCTCACTTGAAAGGCAAGGGCCATCTGTGTTTCTGCTCTTATTGGCATAAATATTTTTTCTGCCCTTGGAGTTGGTCTTGGGATGGAGGAGATAGGCACAGCCCCATACTTCTACCGCCAACGGTTATGTCCACGGTTTGAGGACACAACAGCATCTGTTCATTCATTCCAAAGCCAAAGAATAGTCTTGCAGGGGTTATCCTCCAAAACCACTGAGCCTTCAGTGCCCTTACAGCCAAAGAAGGAAGCGCCTGTGCCATGTGAGACGAAGAATGCTGCTACATTGTAAATGAGTCTACATTGTCATGGAAAAAGTAAAAAGTCTTCACATAGAGCCCGACAGAAATTGCCAACCATTCAGCTATGAGTATATTTCTTCATCATGGTCATGGTGGGGTACAGCTTTGGACCACGGGCCCCCTTGCTCCCTCTCCTGGGCCCTGTAACCATGATAGTAATGATACTCCTCATAGCATCCCACCTGGTTAAACTTTTTTTGAGATTTCTCCAATCCAGGACATGAGCCTTCACCACCAAAGATTTCCGCATCCTGGCTGACACACCAGGCACCATCTTCTGTCTACATGGGCCTGACTGGTCGCCCAACCTTAGCTGATCTGATGATGTCCCACCCTCAGCCCCTTTCAGCAGGAAGCAGCCTGAGAGAGTCGGCACCCCTTTCACAACACAAAGTCAGGAACGATGGGTTTTTGCCTATATAAAATCTACCTAGTCATCATGGCAGTGGCCCAGCATAGCCAATAGCCCAAGCACAATAGCACATAGGTCACTTCCTCCTCCTCCTCCTCCCTGCAGCCCAGAATAAATTTCCTTTTCTTTTTTGGCACCAACAATTCCCCTCAATCATCTCCTGAGACTGCATCCCGCTCGTCCCCAGTAAGCTTCCACGACGTCATCCCGCCTGCCTCCAAGATGCACCCCAATCAAAATCCAATAAAAGCCTGATTTTTTTCTCTCTCAAGGCAGCGTTCCTTGCTTCTGTTTAACCCTCTCCAGCAGAGCAAGAAAGGCGTCTTTTATTTCTCTCCTGTCTTTCATTTGTGCCAAAGGAAAAACCTCACGAGTGTCTGCCCCGCATTTCTGGCAGGTTGGTCGTGCTGCTTCGCTGTCCCCATCTCACTACCTGTCCCGCCGAGTAATTCCGCCGCAGGTTTCACACCTGTGCCCTCAGCGCAGGCCTTGGCGGAGCGGGCGCTGCTGTTTCTGCCCCTGGAATGAGGCCGCGGCAGGTGTAGTCGCACAGCCTCAGCACACATGGGAACGGGTCACCTCAGGGCCAGAGTGGACGCCAGCTGCAGTCCTGTGGCTGAGGCCGGAGAGGCAGCCCCAGCAAAAGCAAATGCATGTTGCCTCATGGCTGTATCAGGCCTCCATTTTAAGGTAAACAATCCCCCCACAAATAAACAGACACTCATTGGATTATTGATTCATCTTGTTTCTTGTCCTCTGGTGCAGAAACTCCCCGAGTACTAGTCCTTTATGTGGAGAGTATCTATAAGGCTTTGCAATAAATAACTCAAATCCTTTCATTGTAAACAAATCATAATCACAGACATAATTTATAAAATATCTCTGATTTATCCAAGCCCCGCTAGGCACACCATTAGGTAGATTATTAAATCACACTTATTCTTCAGCAGGGGTTACATTATATGCCTGTTTTAACCCTAAACAGTGGAACTCAGCCAGAAGAATTTGCCAGGGATCACACAACAGTTGGGGGATCCCAGCTCTTCTTACAGGTGGTACTTTTTTTTTTTCTTTCTTTGTTTTTTTTAATCACACGGACTGGCTTGTTTGTTTTCACAATAGAAACAAATGGCAAAGTTCTAGCGGTTGTATAGAACTATGAATGCAAATGTCTTGCAGAGGCTTAGAATCTACATGTTAGATTATTTCTTTTTTAGAAACAGGGACTCATTATGTAACTGTGGCTGGCCTTGAATTCATTCCACAGCCATACTGGCCTCAGTCTCACTGGGGACCTTTGGGAGCAGCCTCCCAAGCATGGGGATCTCAGGAGAGCACCCACACACCCAGCCTCCACGTGTCAGATTCTAAACAGGAAGAAGGAGAAGGAGAAGGAGAAGGAGAAGGAGAAGGAGAAGGAGAAGGAGAAGGAGAGGAA
>NDGM011025517.1:0-30877 GCA_002564305.1 Octomys mimax
TGCTTTATCTTGGTCTTAACCATCCAGCAGAAAAGTATAAAAATGAGGTATAAAAAGTAAATGCATATTAATATGCTGAGCTATAAAAGGCTCAGGTCAACAACTTCTGATATTGCCAGTCCTACGGACAACCCACTACTGTTATGGTCTACTGGACTGTATTGGATTATTTTGCTGAATTTGCACACCTACAATATTTAAATAGCAATAGAATACTCTTCTCTGACAAAACTAAACAAAAAAAGGTTATACAAATGAAGGACTATTTTGTATCTGTATATATTAAATAGTTAAGATACATATACAGCTACTTTCTCTTAATTCAATGGGAAGGAAGATTTGTACTAATAGTGTTTGGACAGGATATCATGTCTGCATCTTGTACTATGAATAGCCATCCTACTATTCAGTTTTGAAACTGTCTCATTGCTATTTCTCAATAAAATTAATAAAAAAAGAAAAAAGAGAGACAATGAACTTTAGAAATTGTTCTTGTTTCTACAATAAGATTTGTGTGCTACCTTCCCGAAATGTTCTACATGAAGTGGTTCACTTCATTTTCATTTCGATGTAAGTTCACGAAATGTATCAACAAATTGCATTTCCTTTTTCATGGCAAAGCATTTGCACCCTCGTTCTGTCCCCTGCAGACCCTCCTTCACCTCTCTTGCCAGGTGATTAAGGTGCCCAGTCTTCGTTAACAGCGATACCTGCGAGAGCACTGGGACGGAGCTCCATGTGGAAGTAGGTGGCCTGCAGGAAAAGCGGCATGCAGGCAGCTTGCAAAAGAAAAGTCTCTCTTAATGCCTCAGAGTAAGTGCAAATGGAGACGGCTCTGCTGCAGTGTCAGCGCAGCAGAGCTGAGAGGCTCACTCGCTGTTTGCTCAGGATACTACATATTATTGCTTTTTTCTTAAGCTGACATTCTTAGAGGTTCACTGCATCCAGTAACTCTCAATGGCCCGTAACCCATAATTTTATCTCTGGGTATTAACTCAGTTAATTTATTTCTCATAGCATATGGTCAGTAAAAATAAACATAGCTATTTCATATTTTAAGTACCTTGAATCAAATTAAATCTTTAAAAACTATTACAAAACACATACCCAGATAGTGAAGAGTTCTCAGTTATCTTCTCAAATGTATTTGGTCTGGAATTGCAACTTGCAATCAAATGGAATTTTTTCTTTGTCATAACATTCGTCAATTTGGCTACTTAAAGTTTCACCTTCACTGAACACACACACACACACACACACACACACACACACATGCACACATGCACACATGCACACACACACAATTGGCTTTCATGTAGTTGAAAGGGTTTGCTTTGGTGTAGAGAAATGCACCCTGGAGCTCTCTGGGTAAAAGCAACACTTAGACAATGGCACGTCGCAGCAGCAGCCCAGGAGGTCAGGAGCAGAGCATTTGTCTGCCGTCAGTGGGGATAAAAAACACGAGTAAGAAGAGTGTACTGTAGATTTTACACCTAGAAAAAATTGAATATATCACATGACTGTGAAGGAAAAAGAAAATTACAGTAGTAGAACATTGATGGATTCTTTCATTTATACTGACTTTGATACAAGTGAAACAGCCAACTAAAAGGTTGAATAATCAATAAATACAAATTAGATACATTGAAACCCTGCGATATCATTTACTGCCATTGGTAGCCCAATGGCAATATTTTTTTTAAAAGGATGCTGCTGAGAAGATGTCATTGTGTGTTGGGAAGATAGGAGGAATTATTTCATAGACTTCATTTTTCAGTGTTTTCTGAATGTGTCTTGATTGCAGACAGAGATCTTTCTGTAGCTCATTTCTTTCCTGGGACAGCAGGAACTACTCAAAAGTCAATGTGCTCCTTTGGGGAAGAATAAGTGTTCAAAATTAACTAAGTTGCTGAATAGGTAGAAAAGCAATATGCCTTATTAGTAA
The DNA here is from genome assembly GCA_002564305.1 of Octomys mimax. Taxonomy (NCBI): domain Eukaryota; kingdom Metazoa; phylum Chordata; class Mammalia; order Rodentia; family Octodontidae; genus Octomys; species Octomys mimax. The sequence goes on from NDGM011025517.1 coordinate 1,946, forward strand.
GACAAAGGATATTTACAACGCTTAAGGAATTACAGAAAGTAATATAATTCACCAGCTCTTAGGTGAGGCATCTTGTTGAGGAGAATGAATGGGACCAAATTTGGGTGGGGTCTTTTGTTTTTGGCAGTGCTGGGGATCGAACGTGGACCCTTGCGCTTGCCAGGCAGCTATATGCTGCTGAGCTACATCGCTGGTCCTGGAGTTCGTCTTTTAAAGTGAAATCTCTAAATGTGAATGAACTGGGAATGATCTCCATACAGTTCTGGAACTGGCTAAAAATCATTGAACAATTTTGTGCATATCCCAAAAGTAAATAAAGACTTCAGACATGTAAAGACTAGCATTTGTAATGGTACAGAACAGAGTAAAAATATTGGGAAATAAAATACAAGAATAAATATTGTAGATTTGCATATGAGCTTATGGTTAAACATATGAGATCCCTCTCAATAAAAAGTAAGACAAGAAATGGGTGATTCCAAAATTAAGGGAAAATGCAAGATGGACTTGTAAAGTTTTGTAATGTCACAAAGTACTCAAAACCCATCGGACTGCACCAAAAGGACCTGAAAGCCTCAAGAAAATCCCATTTTCAAATCTGAGGAATATAAGCACGAAAACTAATTATAGTGATGTAAATACAGAATAAAATAAACACACATGAGGGGCTTTTGGTTTGAAAATCAATATAAATAGAGAATATTCTTATGCAAATCAAATAGAAAATTGAAAATTTGTCATTTGGAAGTCACTAAACTGCAGGCAAAAATCATGTATAGATGTTAATGTTAGGGAATGGTTTAGCAAAACCAAGCATACTTGAGTATTTTTAAGATATATCAACAGAAGCAACTTTTAACAGGAAAGTGACCATATTTACATTGAAGATAGCAGATTCCAAGGTTCCCGTCATCTCAGTTAGGTTGCCAGGGCTGGTGCAGATCAACCCAGCACACCTCTAATTACTCCTTCAAAGGGGCTCCATCACCCTGGGGCCTTCTTGAAAATATTCCAAACTGAACATAATTTAAAAGAAAATCAGATGAGCCCAGATTATGGGGAAGCACACAAAGTAACAGTGTGTGCTCTTCAAAGTGTAAAGTCACAAAGAAATATGGAATTATACCAGCTTAGAGGCATACTGCAAACAGTGAACAGACAAAATAAAGCAATATGTATGAGTGACATATTTCAATTAATCTGAGTTTTCTCTTATTAGGCCAAGTTATGCAAGCCTATGTCCTTTTCTCTTATAAAATTACTCTGAAGTATGTACAAGTAGATATATTTGCAAGTTATTCTTAAGTAAAAAACAGCATCTACAAAGAACTAGAGAATTTTGAAACAAGAGCCGCACCCTGGGTAAATCTCAGTGAAGATGATTTGCAAACTCTTTGTGTCATTTTCATAAGTTGAAATTAGTTTTAAGGACTTTAAATAAATTGCAGTCCCAAAGAAAGAAATTAGCATTTCTGGGACTTTGTCCCTGTGACAACCTCGCAAGTGGGTGGGGCAAGGCCTGGACCCAAAGTCGCTCAAGGACACGGGAAATGAGGCCATGGTAGACCCCACAGGTTGCTACTAGTGAGCACAGCAGGGGGTATTTCTCAGGTCAAATGCTTGTTTCCAACAGGGAAGGTCTTATGATTTCTTACATGTGGAAAGGAAACTGGGGGAGACTACCAATATCTAGTTATGGCTTATTAAAAGCAGATATATATAAAAAGTGCTAATTCTTGGAGTTTTGTGTAAATTTAGAGGAATATTCTTTTGCTGTGACAGAAATCATTCAAGATGACACAGAACTATTTAAATTTTTTGCCATGATTTTTTCTGTCAATTATAAAACAGCATCAATCACAGAGCTGCTGGCAAAATTGTGGTTGAGAATACCAATATCTTTGATGACATAAATTTGCAGGAATCGGAAAATTGAAACAGACAAAAACATAAGGAGTGTTGTTAATAAAAGTTTATGTGATTGATGCTTTTAGATTGAAAATAATATCTAAGGAATAGAGAAATAGATTTTCGCAGACATACAGATGACAGAGGGAGAACGTTTTATAGAAGATGGTGAGTACGTACACAGCTCACCTTAGATTGCTCCATTCTGGTAAAATATGTGTGCTTGCCCCCAGTCTACGCAGGCTATCTGGAGTTCCTGCAACTGCTGCTGGGAAGCGTAAATTCCGTCTGTCCTTGTGCAGCTCACTGGGGGCCCATGTCCTGGTTCAGGGCTCTTACGCCTTACCTGAGGAAGGGGAACACATGCTGATTGCAAATCTGTTTGTCCGTCCTAGGAGCTGCCACGTGCGGAAGTTGCTCAAAGTTTCACCTTCTTATTGCAAATGATTAGGTGACATACTTCTTCTCTCGGAGTTATAACAGCATCTCCATGGGCAAATTGAGCCAAACTTGATTTTCCACAGCTTTAAATACGAGGACTAAAGCATCACGTGGCTTATAAATCAGCTAATAAGTACAGAACCTGTGACCTGAAAGCGGACATTGAGCACATTTCAATGTAATGAGTTTTTGATATGTTTCTGCCTAAGGCTTCATGTTTGCTCTCCACTACACACACACACACACACACACACACACACAACTTAGCATCGAAGAACTTTGTATGAAGAAAATCTTTGCCCTATCCCACTCAGACCAAACATCTCATCTGCTGGACCAGACTTTTTTTTCTTTCTTTTGTATTCTATAAAAGGGTCTACAGGGTGCTCAGGGTCTCACCTCTAGATCGAACTTGTAGTGATCCACCTGTTTACAGCCTCCCAAGAGCTGGGATTTCAGGAGTGTGCCCCACGCCCAGTCTCAATCGCCATCTCAACACACCCCAGGGGTGGGGTCCGCAAGGCAGGCCCCAGGAATCGGTGCCCCAGACTCTTTAAAGACAGCGTAGCCCTCTTCCCAAAAATTAACACCTGACATTTTGTTAGGTCACTCACACAAGCATGAAGGTACAAACTTCATTAATATCTGCAAGTGTAAAATGTCCTACGAGACAGTGCTCCCTGCCAACCTAGCAGCCAGCAGATATTCTGGCTAGAGGAAGACAAGCACGCAGCCTTTAAATGTACGTGAGACCAGACGCCTCGGTGACGTAGCATGGATTCTTGGGGTGATGAGCTCTTCCTGGGCCAGCACTTAGACAAATGCTCAGTGATCCCCAACACGCAGGGACCGTGGCAGACCAGGAGTCACTCTGAGCGTGCTTTCTGCTCACTTATAGCCCACGTTGTCTTGTACTTCCTAAACTTTTGAGGTTGCTGTTTCTCTCCTCTTACTGGCTTTCTTTCTGAAGTTTGTCAGAACCACAGATCCTCATATGCTTTTGCTCTCATCAATCAAGAGTCAATCATGGGCAACTATGGGCCAGCATTCCTCGCATCAAAGAACTTTATACAGAGGAAATCTTTGCCCCATCCCACTCAGACCAAGCTAGACCAGACTGTCCACAGGAAACTATTCCTGAAAAGCAAAGACGTGAGAGCTTGGTAGAGCAGTTCTCTTTATTTCTTCGAATTCTGGGTATGCACTGCAGATCTGTTTCTGAGAAATTCAATAGTTTGCAATGCATTTGTTGACCCTCTATGTGACTCAAAGCAAACAGCAATAAGGATGGACTGTGGAGCCAAGTTTAGTTCTGTCAACTGGAAAATGGAACAGAAGGCAGTTAAGCCATGGTAGTCATGCTGCCGTTTGCTAAACCCAACAGGTTTCTAAGGGTGTTAGTAATTCTCTGCATATTCCAATATCCTTCTTCAGTTTAAAGTTATAGAAATACTCAATACTGCGAGATTGCAGGCCAATAAACAAAATGAAAACATATCACCTGATGGTGAAGACATTAATATTTAGTGAAAATTAAAGAAATAAGTAAGAGGTTTTGATTTGAAAAGTATTCACTTTTCAAAGTGTGATTCATAGGAATTCACGTATCTAAAGATCAGAGGCACATTTGTATGTGTAAGAGCTACTTAATGGGAATGAAATAAATGAACCTAAAACAATTATATTAAGAGAATGCACTACAAATGTCCACTCAAGTCTACTAGAAAATGGATCTACTGCATCAAAATATATGTAGACAATGATGCAAGTGAAATCATGACAATGGACAGTTATTTCTGGAGCTATGTGACAATCTGCTCCTGCCGTTTTTGTAAATAAAAGCCCAGTTGATGCTTACTTAAGCTTAGTGTGCAAATGCGCATGGTGCCAACTGGATTCAATTTATTCTGTCCTAATTGGAATTAACATGACAGGGCTCTCAGCACATGCTGAGCAGACTGGCTGCGGCTTATTTGGGGGCGCTGAATCAGTGAGCATGGCTGTCAGAGTCCAGGCAGATGTTCACAGCTTTCTTGATTGCCCGAGGCTGTGGTTGAAAAATAAGAGAGAATCATTTTGCTGATTTACTTTGGTTACTCTCTGCCATGTAATGGACTGCCTTACAAGTGCAACTGTTAAAATAAGCAGAGGATGCTAAGGAGCTGTAAAGGGCAGACAGGAAAGCTACTTACAATTTGACACTGGGAACAATCGAAAGTCTATGGTTTTTGTGTTTAGGGCTTGACAATGGTACATTTGCAGCTGTACATGAAACTTCTTCCTTTATTTTTCAAAATCATTGTTAATTTTAATGTCACTGCAAATTCATTATCCTCAGTTTCAGGGACAAGCTAGCAACTGAGCAATTTGGTGAAAGTGTTCCTACGACCCTCACTGCCCTCCTTGTCAGATCTCGTATTATGCGTGACTTGCTATCTATTTTGTAAAGACTGGAACGTCACATCTTTCAATGAATACCCTGATGAGGGGAGGGAAGGCTGCAGCACACAGCAGCGCAACTCGGGAGGAGCACAATGCTGTCCACAGGAGTATGTGAAAAGAAGCAAAATAACAATGAATTCTACAAAAATAATTAAAGAGATCTAGAGTAAAACAGTTCAGAGTTTCCAAAGTGACCACTGTTGAATTGCATACTTCTGTTTCAACGTGCTTCTTACAATGATTTGTACATTCTGCTGTCTTTGTCTCACATTTTATTATTATTTTATTTGAAATTGATTTGTGGAGATTGTACTAATTTTGGATACTGGTCCACATTGTTTTATGTATTCATGTAAAACATTCTAGGCTATGACCTACTTTTCATATCTTTAATAGCACTCTGATGAATATGTCAGATTCTTTTGCTTCCATTTGTTTGTAGTGTGGGGACCTGCTACCTCACACATGCTAGCCAAGTTTTCTACCATGAGCCCCACCCTCAGCCCAGACAATTTTCACTTCTGATACTGTAGATTTTCATAATTATCTTCATTGTACTTATTTAATCTCATTTCATGACCAAAAATTATTTTCCAAAAAGAATTCTCATGTCTACTCTAGTATAGTCTTTTCTAGATATTTGCAAGTCCTTTTCCTGATAACTTGTCTACATTGAGAGTTAATATTATGTGTTATATTAGAGATAATTCCAATTGTTCTGCAAAAAAAATAATAAATTATTCATTTTTGGCTAATTCTCTGCACACCGTCTTTTCCTTTTCCTTTCTTTTTTTCTCTCTTCTGAACTTTTTTATCATAATATATGTGATTTTATTAGTTTTCATCATATGTACTATTTTTCTTTATTTCTCCTCATTTTCCCCTCTATGGTTCTGCAATAACGTCAAACCTACTTTGTTAGTTCAGCATCACTAAATGTATCTCTACTTAAATGGACGCACTGTACAATGATATGAAATTACGGATTTAGCTTCAGCAACTGAGTCTCATAAAGTCTTATCAAGTACTTTTTTGAATCTTTTTAGTAATATTTTGTTTTTTCATATTTTACTGCATACTAGGTTTCCCATCACTCTGTGCTGTGTGGAAATTAATCCTCTTAGTAATTGTAACTTCCGTCCGCTTCCATCACCTAGACCTGCTGTCGGACACTCCCAGCGTAAGGAGGAGATGCGTGGTGCATCCGCGGTCGCACGGTCCTCATCATGGCCCGTTGCCCGGATGACCGCGGCGAGACGGCCTCGCAGAGCAACGGGGATGGCTTTGTGGTCTCAGGAAGGAGGGCGCAGAAAGTACAGGCAAAGGAGGGGCCACGCCCCTGTCCCCAGCCGGGCTCGCACCTCTGAGGCTCACCCAGGCCCTCACAGACGTGTACCCACCTGCCTGGGGTGATCTCAGGCCAACCACAGCCGCACCACAGGCTTAACTGGTGCTCCTTCTTTCTCCTGTATCCATCAAAATTTTTAGGAAAATTTTCTGACTTTATACAGAGAAATTCACTGCAGCAGATTTTTCTAGTAAGGATTCTGCATACCCTGAGTTGCTAACGTGTCCCATAAGTCACCTATAATTACTGTATTTGTTTTTGCTGGGGTATCTGCCAGGATAAGCTAATTATTAATCTAGAACAATATTAATAAATTGTAGTGAGAAAGCTCATAATTTAAAAGTTTCAAAGGAGAACTTTTATTTAACTCTGGCCAAAATAAAAAGTAGGACTTCAGGGTGATAAATGAAAGTGACAGCCTCAATTCCGGATTTCCGACCTGCTTCAGCGTGCAGGCCCACCTCGCAACCCAAAATGAACATTAAGCCTTTACTATCTTGAAAGAAACAGATGTCAGAAACCTGATCCCAGCAAGAAGAGTTGCTGCGAGGAAAGGGATGGCATTTTTTCCTTAATCCAATTTACTTTAAAATACGTTCCTAACAATGTTGATGTGTTTTCTTTTAGCAATTATTCATGAGAAGCAAGGATTATGGAGAAAGGGGTGATTACATATTCTCTGGCATCCATATTTTATTCCAATTTTGATGTCAAAAAACATTATCTGTTTTTGATATTAATATGTTTTTGCTTTTCTGTCATATCAAGAACACCAATCTGTCACATTATTAAAATATCAAGATTTTTTGGTAAATGTTTTCAAAAGTATAAATTTAGACATATGTGCAGCTATTTTTATTCAGCTCAAAGAATTTTCACAGCACGATGACATCTAAGAAACTAGCATCAATTGTATGACATAAACCAGTACTATATAATGACATTATCAATTATAAATATCGCTAGATTCAATCTGCTAATATATTTTATTACTGATGCATCCATCATTACAGGAGATTGAGATCCACATGTATTATCTTTGAAATATCTTCATAAATATTTAAAAACTAAATCTTGAATAATTTTAATAAGATACCGCGAAATCTAAAACATGTGACTATTAAAACTCAATTAAAATGTATTAATGAATTACCCACCCGAAATATGACACACAAACCTATTTTTAAAGGCAATATATGTAAAATTAAGTTTATTTCAGAAGAGATAATTAATTGCTAATGAATTCTAAATATTAAGAAAAAAACTAACAGCAGCGTAATGCAAACTTGTACTTCAAATAATTTCTGAAATTTGTTGGAATATTCTTTTGTATTCATAATTAAGTAGGAACAATCTTGATTTTTTTATATGATAACCAGTATCAATGTCCTGATGCAATTATTTACATTTTCTAAAATGGATTTGTTCTCATGCCTCTCCAGGGACGCCGGAAGCAGCACACGCTACCACGACCTGCCTTCTCCTTTTTTCACACAGGCATAACAGTGAAAAAAATTAATACAAAAATAAGCACACTGAGAGATGATCAATGTCTAATAACATAACAGGACAGTTACACTGTATTCTAATCAATGCAAAAATGATCTCTTTCTTTACGTTGTCCTCTTCTTCCCCTTGTGATGACACAAAGTCGCATGCTGTCTACCTGATGAAGTACAGTCAGAAAAGCTGCACAGGCATCGTGACAGACCGCTGGGGAACTCCGGAAGGGCTGTTCGGTAACCACTGCAGCACTATGACAGTCAATCGGATCGTCAGGATGGTTCCTAAGCAACTAATAGACCTATAGCACTCATCGCGCACATGTGCTGGACAAAGGGGTACCCACATATCAGATGTGAGCGTGAGATTTTATACACTACTCAGAACCATGCGCTATGTAAATCCTAGGAACTGTTTACTGCTGGAATTTTCTCTATAATCATCCCTTGAATGCAGATAACTGAAATTGCAGAGAGCCAAAAGGAAGGACGATGGTGCAGTGAGAAGCACTTACTGCAATCTTAGCTAGCTGTTGTTTGTCTTCTTTGTTAGCTATCAAGGGAAAAAAAAACAAGGATTCCTTTGAACACGGCTCCACTTGAAGATCTTGGGGCTGTTCTCCATGCACTTACTTTCCTGACATCTTATGGGCGTGGCGTGTGAAGCCAGAGCCGAAGGTTAGCAGTTTGGTGGTCCTGGAATGTTAATAGGAAAATAAGTTTATTTCATTTATCCAAAACACATACAGGGACTGGAGGGATAGCTCAGCAGACTAAAGCACTTGTTTAGGCAAGCGCAGGGACCGCAGTTTGATCCCCTGCACCACATTCTGTGCCAGCCCTGTCCCCAAGGTGGGCTGAGCCAGCCAGAGTCAGGTGTGGTGCTGCACACCTGTAATCCCAGTGCTGGGGAGGTTGAAAGCAGGAGGGTCATCATAAGTCCGAGCTGTGTAGTGAGACCCTGCAGCATTCAAATACATTTTAAAAAAAAGTTCAGGTAAGTGCTCATTACTTAAAGGATTTTGTAGGCATTCTAACATTCTTGTGTTGTTGAGATTCCTTATAATTTGTAAGCAGTCTTTTTACACATATGTGAAGACAGCTATATGCTTGTTAGAAAGGAGTAAATCAAAAGGAAATGACAAGGGCTAGGTTAGTAGAGCTGAGATTGTGTAAAATGAAATATGAGGCTTTTGAATTCTGCACCATGTGTCAGTAAGAAATGGAAGCTCGGAGCTGCTGGTACTGATGCCTGCTGCCTGTCCTCCTCTCTGCTGAGGAAGCTGAGGGGGAAAGATCCCTTGAACCCAGGACACTCAGATCAGGTTGGAAAAGTAAAAAGATCAGAGATGAGGAGAACACTAGTTTTCTTTTGTCCCTTTCCAAAGTTTAAAAAAATCATCTTTACTTCTTAGGCTTTGTAAAGAGAATTTCCCGCCCTTCTAGGTACATTGCCAACCTAAAATCCATGTGTCATTTTATGCGTTCTTTAATGTCTCACTGATTTCTTCCTCCCTCCCTCCCTCCCTCCCTCCCTTCCTCCTTCCCTCCCTCTCTTCCCTTCCCTCTCTCCTTCTGTCTTTCTCCTTTCTTTATTGACACAGGGACACTGTGGTCCAGGCTGGCCTCGAACTTGCAGTGATCTTCCTGTCTCAGCCTCCCAACTGCCAAAACTACAGGTATGCACACCATGCCTGGCCCAGGCACGTTGGCATTTTGAAGTGGGGTAGAAGAAAGATGTCTTGCTGCCCCGTGACCCCAGGGTGGGTTTACTGTTGTTCTTCCCAACAATAAAATGAACGGCACAAGAAGAGTTTCAAAGTACACAAAAATGCTAATGCCATCCATGTGCTTTGGTTCTTATCGTATGAACATATGGAAAGGTCTTCTGCCTGAGTGATATTCATTGCAGCTAATTTTATCATGATAATGTTGACAACATATAATTAGACCCCACCTCACCTGCTTCTCCATGGTATACTTGTATGCACCGAAATTACAGATGAGGACAAACATCCCAAAGAGCACAAAAAGAGAATTGCCGTGTCCTTAGTTTTACAACTGCCATCTCAAAACTTTTCTTCTAAAACTGGGCAGTGCCTATTTCTAAGAACAATCTCAGCAAAATGAAAACAACAAATGATATGCTTGCACTCAGTGGAATTTCTACTTATGGTTGTTTAACAATCAGACAAACAGTATGAAGTGTCTCCCACATTGTCTTCAACTTACAGCTACTCTTTCTCGGGGTATCTTTTTCTGGTATCATGGACTGAACTCAGAACCCTCCGCTTGCCAGTCAAGTGCTTGTGCTGCTGAGCTGTCTCTCCAGCCCTGCCTTTAAATTTGACTGCAATTTTTTTCTCTTTGGTGGTATCAGGAATCAAACTCAGGACCTTGCATTGTTAAACAACCACTTATTCCACTGAGTTGTTTCCTCGGACCCTGTTGCAAAATTTTTGTTGGACTGCAAATATCAAATCATATAATCATCATCTTAATAAACTATGTTGCATTCTTAAGTCAGGAATCACTTCTTGATCATATTTGCATCACCCCTTCCTCACCATTTCTTTGTTAAATGCCAACAGAAAGCATTGCTGTGGATTGAAATGAGTGTATCTAGCAGTTCACCGCCAGCACATCAGACTGAATATCCACAAAGGTAGGGCCTTTAAAGATGAGACTGCATTAACAAGAGGTCATTGGCCTATGCTGACCAAAGTTACTGTTGTTCCTATTCGAGGGACTCTGTGGCGATATCAGCAATGCTTTCTCAGGTAGGATGGAGAGAGAGGCAACCATTCATAAGCCAAGAAAGGCCTCAGAGAAGTGGCAAAACAGCTGATGCCTGGACTTCAGACACCAATATCAGGGATGAGAGAAAATAAATGTCTGTTCTCAGTGCAGTCCAGCATGGCAGTCTGCAAATGTGAGCCACGCAAACAGTAGCACTAAAGGGTGGCACGGGTGGGAGGAAAAGGAGGCTCGGGGTGTAGTCAAAGGCGCTGAAAGCCTGGGGTCTCATGCCCAGACAGGGAAAACGCTGAAGGGAGCCTAGGACAGAAAGAACTGCTTACAAAGGCAGGCACAGTCCATTTATTTATTCTTCAAATATTTGTTGAGCCTATTATACAATTTAGACTGCTGGGATGCAATCAGGTGTGAAGCCATGTATGTTCCCAGCACTTGTAAAGTCTACAGTTTAGGGAGATTAGCATTTACAAATAAAGCATTCCCTGCAAGTGTTCTTATTAGCTGAAAAGAGTGAATAAAGAAAAATAAATATTACAATAGGGAATAAGTGCCTTCTTCTGAGATGATTGAAACTTTTAAAAATAGTGATTTTTGTCCACTACTGACTCAGCATTTATAAACTTTAAAAAAGTATTAGTGTTCCTAAGGCTTAAAATGCACATTTTAATCTAATCTCTAATTATAAATTATATTAAAGTGTTAGATATATTGTGTAAACTACTTACAATTAAATAAACTATTTACTTTCTCCCATTCATGACATTGTGGTCACATATTTTAACACAGTTTAAATGTATATATATATATATATATATATAGAGAGAGAGAGAGAGAGAGAGAGAGAGAGTGAGTGTAAATTTTGCAATGTATCACTAATTTTTTCTTTAGAGTTGCTTTAGAACAATTAAGTATGAGGAAAATACATACTTATACTTTTCTTCACTTATGCTTTAGTTCATAACCCTCTGTTGTCTTTAGTGTGTGTGTGTGTGTGTGTATGTGTGTGTGTGTTGTAGTAATGGCACAGATACTCAGTTTCTCCGATGAACTGCACCCCTAGTCATTTTTATTTAAGTTTTGTGATAAAATTTTGCTAATTTAACCAGGCTGGACTTCCACTTCTGGCATTCCTTCCTCGCCCTTGCAAAGAGATTATGATTATTTATTTATTTATTTATTTATTTATTTATTTGGTGGAACCAGGGATTGAACTCAGGCCCTTGTGCTTGCCAGGCAAGCGCTTATTCTACTGAGCCAACTCCCCAGCCCCCAACGAGATTATGATGCTGTTTTCAAGTACTTGTTTTCCCCTCCATATTCTCTACTAAAATATCTCCTCCTGCCTTTTAATTTAAATTTAAATTTTAAATTATTTCTTATTCTATTACTGTTGACTTTTACCAGTACTGTAATATAGATCTTAGTAATTTATTAAATATATATCTTAAAATATTATTTCCTCCTCTTTGTAGTTTGTCTTTCTGTCTTCCCTGGATCTGTCACAAAGCGATTTATTTTTAGGTGGCAGTTTTTCATACTGGGAAGTTTTTGTTTATTTTTGTATCATCTTGCTTCTTTGTATCAAGGTGAAGAATTTGATACATTACGTGGATTTCAAAGATTAGCTGTTGTCTTTTCTTTTTATTTATACTTTAATGATCATGTTGAACTAATTCTATGTGTGTTTTTTGTTTGTTTGTTTGCCTGTGAACATCTATTTATTTCAGCTTAAAAAATAAATGATCTTCCCTCCACAAGACTGCTTTTACAGCTTCGTCAACTGTCCACTGGACATGTTTCTGTCTATTTTTAATCTCTCTATTCTTTCCCACTCATCTTGTTGTCTATCGTCTGCCATTACTATACAGTGTTGATTATCTCTATTAAGCCTTACAGTCAGGTAGAACAGGTCTTCAACGTTATTGTTTTCTAAAATTTTCTTAGATATTTTAAGTCATTTCAGTTTCACATAATACATTTTAGAATAATATCATGTGCATGCAAAGAAAAAGCTTTGCTTGACTTAGTCTGAACTGAACTAAATCTACAAATGACTTTTCAGACAATTGGAAGTCTTTCTATCTAACTCCTATCCATGAACAGTATCGCTCCTCATTTTCACAGATCTTTGATTTCTTTCACCAGCTTTGTGTCACTTTTAGCTAATAAGTCCTGTGCATATGCTGTTCTATTATTTTGTTTAATTAACTGTTTTAAATGATTATGTACTTTTAGTGCTGCTGTACATATATCCATTACTAAATCCATATCCATTTAGCAGTAGTACATATATCTACTGCTAAAATAAAACAGTAGAGGTGATTTTTTTTATGGTTTAAACTTGTTTACTTCAACTTTGCTAAATGTACTCATTAGTTCAAGAATTTTTATTTTGTTGATGATGGTGACTTTTCTAGTCACTGTGTCTGCAAATAGGGACCATCTTATTTCTTTTCACATCTCTCTGTATCCACGTCATTCCACTGGATTTGGGTCATGTGTAGTCTGGTGTGAGTGAGCTGTATGCCACAAAGAGGGCCTCGGCCTGCCGGCTTGGCCTACCCCTGACCTCAGCTGTTATTTCTTGTCTTTATTTTCTGAGTCCTCTCACTATTTTCTCCTGGGAGCACCAAGAGCCCAACAGATTCCTACATGTGGTGCCGCAACTCCATCCTGAGAAGCAGATACTGATAGGCAGTGGAAGGTCCCAGGATTTTGCTGGCAACAGGGTGGGGGAATGTATTGGTGGGTCAATAGTCAGTGCTGGAGTACTATATGGACAATTACCAGGTGAAAAAAGTGAGGACCAGAAGTTTACTGACCTTAAAATATATGAATAAGGAATGAGCTTAAAGAAATAGATTTATTATTATTATTATTATTATTATTATTTATGTATTTATTTGTATTTTAGGGAAGGGTCTCCAGGGTTTTCAGGTCTCATACTAGATGGACTCACAGTGGTCTGTTTACAGCCTCCAAGCACCACGCCCAGTCTCAGTTGCCATCTCAGCACACCCCAGAGGCAGGGCCGGCAAGGCAGGCCTGGGGATCAAACCCGGTCCCTGCACCTGCCTGCAGGCGCTTTAATCTGCTAAACTATTTCACCAAGCTATTTGGCAGCCCTGAATAGTGTTTTAAAAGCAAGTTCAAAACGGGACAAGGAGGGTGAAGCAAAGGTACAGCAAATAGAGTTTAGACTTCTAGCTTTGCTCAATTGCACGAACAAGGGAAAATATCTTTAAATTGAGAGTAGCTGGTTCCAAGCAGCGCAGTGCTGCCAGGGTGAGGGGCACAAACTGGGTTCAGGGAGGGCCCCGTGCTCTGGTCCTAGCCAGAACCGGCTGGGATGCCCTCGCCTCTCGCGCGACCGCGTGCCAAGTCTGGTTGCAGAGGTTAGTGCGTGCCGACTCCAGGGCTGCGCGCCTGGTGCTGAGTAGGAGGGTCATAACTATGGCATGTCGTGGCCTTGGCGTTAGCCATGCTTGCTCCTGGCACCAAAATGTGTCAGGCCCAAGACAGTTCTAGCCTGGGCAAGAACAAAACATCCCACGGTCAGAGCCATAGCGACAGTAGGCATACCCAGTGGCAGCACACAGCACCCGTGCCATAGGCCATGGAGGGGCATATCCATGAGGAAGCCCATTCTCAGGGCTGACAGCTCATGCATCGCTGAAGCAATAAAGAAAAATAAAGGCAACCGAGGCAGAGCATCAGTACAAAGAGGTCTCCAGGTTTAGCTTTGTGTCATCAGTGCTGACTATACAGAGAAATCAAATTTATAGTTCAAGCTACTCAAAACACGAAGTCACTGCAGACTCTCAAATCACTCAATTGGTCACTCTTTCTTGACAAAAATTTTAAAATTATTTTTAAAAGAAATATTAGGTTAAAACCTAGAAATTAATTAATTAAAAGAAAAACATTTTAAAGGTTTTTAAAATGCAAATGTAGATGATCTCCAGGTAGGACAGCTACCAAGGTGCTTGGTTGCCCACTTAGAGAGATACAAACGGCCATTCCCCCAGGAATAGAGCTCAGCAGAAAAGCAGGAAGCAGAGTGGCTGTCTCTCTCCATTACAACTGACACTAAAAGAAAAGATTTTACATTTTTACCTTACAGTGATTGGGCCGGGTAGATGGCTCAGTGGAATAAGCGCTAGCCTGGCAAGCACAAGGACCTGAGTTCAATCCCTGGTTCTTCCAAAGGGGGGAAAAAAGGTGATTAAACTGAAGGGTTGTTTCCATGTTTGCATCCTAAAGTTAACCACAGTCTGTCTTTTAAAACATCTTATTTTCTCAGATTTACAATGATGGAGATATTTTAAAAGATTATTTAAAATTCTTTTAATTCCTAATAAGGTTGTTTGCTTGTTTTACAGTCCTAAATAAAAATTAGCATAAAAAAGCTTTGATATTTTACAAACCAATCTAGAGGTTTGCAGGACAATCTAAAAGCAGTGGGGTAGGAGCTGGAGATGGTTCAGTAGAATAAGCGCTTTTCTGGCAAGTACAAAGGTCTGAGTTCAATCCCCTGTTCTGCCAAAAAATAAAAACAGTGAGGTTCAAACAGTAGCTTGATTTTTACATCACGTTTAGATAAAAGGTCTACTGGTGGCTTGCAAAGGGGTATGAGCTCTGATAACATCTTCATATTTGAGTCAACTTATCCAACAAAGATTCATTGTGCCCCAAACTGTTCAGATCAACTATGAATGATCTTCAGACTTCATTTGGTAACATTAATTGGTCCCATCTAGATTTGGAGCTAAATTTTCTGGCATGATTGGCTGTCATTATTCAGATAAGTTAAATTAATTTACTTGTTCCACAGGTGAGTCATATTAGGTTAAGAGAAGCTACATGATGGCTTTGACTTCCAAAATATAGGATACAGGTTTCTTACTGTGTATCTTCAAAATTCTATTACAAAAGCAAAAGGGGGAAATCAGTCTATCGAACTTCACTTGTCAACATACACTATTAAATTTTCAAAATTTTGCAAAAGATGGAAATAAAACAATGAAAAGATAATGCAGGCAGGTAAAGTAAACAAAAAGCTAACCTGAGATAGAGAATCTGCTTGTGTTTTTTCCAGAACACATTGAGTGGCCTATTTGGGTTCCAGAGTGTGCTGTTTGGCTGTATCATGAAGCCAGATCTGGAGAAGTTAACATTGATGAAACTAGATTTGACCTGGGGCCTATTGAAGGAACGGACAAAATGGAAATCTAAGATCTCAATAGGTGATAGAATATGTAAAAATAACTGAGCTAAATTTTATTAATATTAACACAAACAATACAAAATACAAGTATGCATATTAGTAATAGATAAAAGCTTTTATTCCTCCCCAAATTTTCTGATAAGAAATCCCTAATTGACAAATAAATATGACTAGTATAACTATAAAACTTCTAAAAATTATAATACAGTTACTTGCAGTTCAATTTAGTTAAAAATATATTTGAGTGCACTCTGATTTTGTAAAATGTTTGTATGTTCTGTGTATTTGTTTATGTGTTTGTATCATTCTATGAAAGCTGTTCCCCTTTTATTTGAGCTCAAAAGTCTTTCCTATTTATTTATTTTTATGTATTTAATAAAGGTCTACAGGGTTTCACCACACAGGATGGACTCATAGTGATCCTCTTGTTTTCAGCTTACCAAACATGGGAATTACAGGTGCATGCCACTACAGCCTGTCTCAGTCACTGTGCCCTAGGGGTGGGGTCAGCAGGGCACACTGGGGATTGAACCCTGGTCCTTGCTTCTGCCTAAGCAGGTGCTTTAATCCCCTGAATGATCTGGCCAGCCCAAAAATCTTTCTTTTTTTGAGCATTCATTCATAATACAGTTTAGGATATAGACTTAAAAGTATGCTCTTTCCTAAGTTACCAGCTGGTTTAAGTGATATAAAAATTGATCTATTCATCATCCATAAAAAAATTTAAGATAATTGAACAAATATTCCTTAGGGTGGGAAGAAATTATTAGAGAGGATTCCAACTGATAAATATTATTGGGGGTGTCTCCTAAGAGACTATAGAGATTCTTGGGGGGGTCCTTATTCATTAACAAAGGTTAGATGCCCTGGATCATTAGTAAGGAACCCCTGACAATCTCCATAGTCTTTTGGGAGAAAGTCCCAATAATTTAGTCTTTGGCTAAAAGATAAAGCTCTTCAGAAAAAAATTAAAATAAGATTTTCTCATAATATAATCTTGGTATGAAACTAAATTAAGAAACAAATTGTTCTCATATGTATGGTAATTCATTATTGTTAATCTTATGGTGTATTAAGTATATATTCATGACTCCAGGTGTACAGGTCTTCCAAAATGCAAAACAAAGATTGCTTATTGTGATAAGACTTTCTCTCAGAGTCAGAACCCTGCCTTTAACAAAAAATCTTGTGATGCATATCTTATTTAAGGATAAACAATTAGGTGAAAGTTTCTTATGTATTCAACAAAGACGACTGGTTAAAGGTGTTATGTTTTGTCAAAATGAAAATTTAAGTATGTTACAAAATGTCATCAGGATTGTCATACTACAGTGTTCTATGTGGTTTTGATTTCTAAATTTCTATGTAAAAACATGTAATTATTATCTTTTAACATTCTATAGGGATTTAAATATTAAAATTTTCATGGTTGTTAACCAATGGTTCTATTTTATGTCTAGGTGTTTGATATTTAGATAAGATAGCAATGTTAAGCTTACTGCCTCCATTTTAGGGTAATGTCATTAAACATTTCTTCTAGAGGATGGAGAGATTGCTCAGTAGAATAAGTACCTGCTTGGCAAGTGCAAGGTCCTGAGTTCAATCCCCAGTATGGCAAAAAAAAATTATTCTGGATGTTTGACAACTAAATTTTTGGAAATCAAAAATTAGATTGATGTGTGGGCTAAAAGGATAGCTGATATTTTGACTCCAGCCCTCCAAGATCTATGAGGACTCAAGACATAAGAAAAACTCTGTTGTGACATCCTGTAACTCAGTTGAGTACCTAATTTTCTGATAAGGGAGATTATGAGATCACGGAGGAAAGCAATCAACAATGTATAGTGTGTTTAAGGTGAGACACCTGGAGAAAAAATATCTCTTAACCTTTCACAGAAAGCAAATTGGTCAAGCAAAGGCTGTGACTCATCCAGATGGTTGACACTGACAGAAGATCTAAGTGGTACTATATATGGTTCCAAAGAGAATTCTGAGGAGATTTAATAGACCTTACTAGACCAAAAAAGGTTATTTTTTATTTATAAGGTCTCACTCTAACTTGGTCTAATCAACCCAGCAGAAAAGTATAATGAAATGTAAAAGGTAATGCCATAATAATGTGCTAGTTGTAAACGTTTCAAATTGCTAACAACTTCTGAAAATTTCCAGCTGTACTGATAGCTCACTGCTGTTATGGGCTATTAGACTATTTATGGCTCATTAACTGTATACATGCACCAAAATCCCTGGCCTGGCATCGAGGATGAAAAGGTCTTCTAAAGAGTTCTCCAAACACAACGTCTCCAACTGCAAGGGAGCACTTATTTTCCACACAACAACAACAAAAAAGGAGCTATGTTGGGGGCCAGTGAAGCTAGAAATTGATCATATGTGGGAGGGCAGGATGAAACCTCATTACCTAACACAGTTAAGCTATTTGAGTCTTGAGAAAAATACCCAACCTGAACTTTTTTGATTCCTAGTAACTAGGCAACATTGTGCTTTGTAACTTTGCAAAGGTATAAACAAAGGCCCCTGCTGTTGCTCAGGGGACCTTTTGCTATCAGGTTTGGTCCACCATCTGATCTCAGCTATAATTTCTGTCTTTATTTTCTGAATCCTTGGTCTTCTCACCATTTTCTCCAGGGACTACAGTGAGATCAATATTACCTCCTTTTCTCCATTCCTCCATTCCCCCATTCCAGTTTATCTTTGCTTTTGAAATTTCTTTCCATTTCATACCATCTGCTGTACACTTTGGATCTTACTCATTCAGCTTCCCACACTATGGAGACAACGTGATGTGGGTCTGGTCACGTATTCACATGTGTGGATCTGCTTCATTGCACCTATAAGTATGGTCTTGAGTTGCATCCATTTACCTATAAGAGCTTCCAATTTAATCATTCTTTATGGCTGAGTAGTGTACCCTTGTATAAAAAGATCACGTCTTTTGTGTCTGTTCCTCAGTTGATGGGCATCTGGGTTGTTTCCAAGATCTAGCTATTACAAATTGTGCTGCTATAAACATGGATGCACATACACTTCTGTGGTTTTAGTCCTCCTGGGAAGATACCCAGGAGGGGAATATCTGGGTCAACTGGGACCTCTAATCCTAGATTTTTGAAGAATCTCTGTCCTGATTTCCTCAGTGGCCGCAACCTTACCACCAGTGGAAAAGTATTCCTTTTGCCCCACAGCCCCTCCAGAACTTGTTATTAGTTAATTTCTTGATAATGGCCATTCTTTCTGGAGTGAGATGGAATCTCAATGTTATTTTAATTTGCATCTCCCAAATGACCATCAGTGTTGACAATTTTTATACGTTTTTTTGCCACGTGTGTGCCTTCATCTGAGGAATGTGCATTCATCTCATATGCCTACTTTTGGATAAGGTCTTTAAATTTGAGAGGTCTGGTTTTGTTTAGTTCTTCCTATGTTCCCCATAGTAATCCATTGTCTAAGGAAAAACTAGCAAACACTTTTTTCCCACAGTGTAGGTTCAATCTTCATTCTGGTGGTGATTTTTCTTACTTTTCAAAAGCATTTTAATAGAATGAAATCCCAGTTGTTTATTCTTTGTGATAGTTCCTATGCAATCAACATTTTATTTATAAAGTCTTTGCCTACACCAATGCTTCAAAAGTTTTATGTATACTATCTTCTAGCAGACTTAATATTGGTTTTAGTACTTAGATCTTTAATCCATTTTGAGTTTAGTATGTGGTGAAAGGTATGGATCCAATTTCAATCTCCAGCATATACAGAGCCAGTTTCTCCAGGGCCATTTATTAAGGAGGGTATCTTTCTTCCAGATCTAGCTAAATGTGTATGGGACCTTTGTCAAAGATAAAGTGGCTGAGTATGCTTGGAGTTGTTTCTTTAACTTTTAATCCATTGCACTAATCTTCCCTTTTTTTGCCAGTACCATGCTGTTTTTAATCACTACAGTCGTATAGTATAATTTCAAATCAGAGATTGTGATGCCTCCTTGTCTTGATTTTGTGGCCCAGAAATGTCTCTGCTATTCTAGGTCTCTTCTGATTCCAAATGAATTTTAGAATTGCTTTCTCGAATTCTGTGAGACACATTATTTGAATTTTGATAAGAATTGCATTAAATGTGTATAGAAGTTTTAGAAGAATGGTCATCTCCACTGTATTGGTTCTTCTTATCCAAGAATATGGGATATCTTTTCATTTTATGATATCTGCTACAATCTTCTTTTTCGGAGTACTTTAATTTTCAATGCAGAGCTCATTTACATCCTTTGTTAGATTGATTCCTATGTATCTTAACTTTTTTGGATGCTGCTGTGAAAGGCATTGTTTCCCTGATTTCTCTCCCAGTGAGTTTGTTAATTGTGTACAGGAAAGCTATTGTTTTTTGAGTGTTGAATTTTTACCCAGCTATGATCATAAATTTGTTTATTAAATCTAGCAGGATTTTTGGGAAAGGTTGGAGTTTTGGGGTTCTTCTATATAGAGTATCATGTCATTTTTGAATAAGGATAATTTACCTTCTTCCTTTCCTATCATTTTTCCTCTTATTTCTTTCTCTTCTCTAATTGCTCTGACTAAAGTTACGAGGACTACGTTGAGTAGAGACAGTGGACATCTTTGTCCTGCTCTTGATTTTAGAAAAGAACCTTTGAGGTTTTGTTTATTTATTATGATGTTGGCTGTTAGTTTGTCATTAATGGTTTTTATCAGATTGCAATAAAGATCATCTATTCTGATTTTCTGTAGGATCTTTATCATGAACAAGTGCTGGACTTTGTCAAAAATGTTTTACTCATCTATTGAAATGATCAACATTTTTGTCCTTGGCTGTGTTAATATTGTGTATTACATTTGTTGATTTACATGTGTTGAGCCATCCCTAAATTCCTGGGATGAATCCCAACTTGTCATGGTGTATATCCTTCTTGATTATTTCCTGCATTATTTTGTCAGTATCTAAGTGAGGTTTTTTGCATCTATGTTCATTAAGAAGATGGGCCTGCAATTTTCCTTTTTTAGTTGGGTCCTTCTCTGGTATTGGTGTCGGGGTAATCCTTTCTTAAAGGAATGAATTTGAGAGTGTTATTTCCCTTCCAATTTTATTATAGTATTTGGGAAGTAGTAATGTTAGATCTTCTCTAAATTTCTTGTAGAATTCAGCAGTGAATCTATCAGGTCCAACTGATACTTTTCAAATAAACTTTTGGTGACATTTTTGTCTTGTCTCATCCAGGTCCTTGATGGAGGCCAAAAGGACCTGGAATGCCTTCAATTGGTGAACCATTTCTAAGACAGACCCCTAACAGTACCAGGAGAGGCCATGGTAGAAAGAGGAGCTAACTTCCATTCCTATAACCAAACAGATATATCTTCATTTTTATTTTTAGCATCTTCATGTGTTTATTTTGTTTAATTGTTTTCATATGTGTTTATGAAAAGAAAAAAAGAACAGGCTCTTTGATTATCCAAGAGGTAGGAATTGGGGAAGTATATTTGCCCATCTTTCTTGTAGCAGAAGTCAGCCAAAACTCAAGAAGATTCTTAAAAGTGTTCAAGTTTTGATATGTTGAAAAATCCTTGAAGTAGTCCTGGTAAAAATAAATAGCTAAAATGAAAAATGTAGAGTCCTAAGTGTAGCATCATTTTCATGTGTTCAGCACAGGTAACAGAATGCAGTATGGTTACAGAACAGGGGTAAGGCCTTAGCAAACTGCCAGCAAGCTCGGCTTTGGCACTGATGGAAAGGCCCATGAGAACAAGTCTAGGCACCTGTCTCCAGATTCCTCCGAATCTTTCAGATGAGACTAGGGAGTGAGAGTCCAACATAATTCTACACGTTCAAGGGTTCCTTATCAACCTCAATGATTTTGAAATTCATACGGACTTTGTCAAATTCCAGAAAAAAATACCTATTCAGCAATATTATTGCTGAAGCCAAATTGGAAGAGTGGTGTGCACTACACAACATTTGGCTCTTTTGTGGTGTCATTCTCTGTCTCCCCTTCTTCCTAGACATTTGATGTGGAGCTAACCAAAGCAGTGATCATTTCCTTTGCAAAATACATTGTTTCTAATATCACTGTCATAATAACCACACAGAAAGTAGTTTAGATAGACAATAATTTCATTCTGCTAAGATCTTATTGGGCTCTTGGCTGTCTTTTATATTCTTGTGACAAATTCAAGCTATCCCACAGTACAGCCTATTTCATCTCCCTCTTTTTGGGGGGAATTTAATGCCCTTTTCTTAATAGCTGATCTGCCAACATTGATTGAACTTCCATATCTCATGGATTGCTGCTCTTTTCCAGGCAGCAGGTTCCCTCCCTGATGCACACGCTCTATTCTTTGTGCTGCTTTCTTCCTTCCTTAGCCAGGATAGCACTGTTTCTCCAAGACTCAGCTCTCTGGAAGGGGCAAGAACCACGGAGCCAGACAGAAGCAAGGTGTATGAATGCCAGAGATGATAGCGAGTCTCACGGTTAGTCCCATCTGAAGGGGCAAGTGGGCACTTACTTTCATTTGACCAGGCTCTGCTCGCTTCTAAAAGACAGATTCTAGGCTTTTAAAGACTAGCAACTAATTGAAAACAACAACAATAAAGAACATGTGATGCCAAAATGCAATTCAGGACACATACAGGCGATCTGGGAGTCAGATTTAGTTCTCAGGCCCTAAGTTTAGGATTTCTATTATAATTTTTTTAAAAGATCTCTTTAAGAGGTGTAGAGATTATCAACAGAGTCCTCTGGTAGCTCATCCTGATCCTGTGAGTGGCTTCAGGAATCACACCAACTGAAGGCCCCTTTAGCGGAGAATCAGGACTCACTCTTTTTCAGCTCCTCCTGGCAAACAGTTCCCCTTGGCCGGAAGATTCACTGTCCCGGTGATGGCTGGCTGGCTGTAGGAAGGCTTCCCGCAAAGGGCAGGACACAGGACGTCTACCCAAAGCCTCTGTGCTGAGGATAAGTCCATCTCTACTGAATAGGCCGTCCTGCCACAAGCTGCCACGCTGCCGTGCGGCTGCCCTGCGGCGGCAGCCCAGCCTATCTGTCATGCAGACTCTGCAGATATCAGTACTAGTGTGATCTTAGGCCCTGGGATTTTGCTTTCCTCAGTGCTTTATTTACTTCCCTGAACAATATTGAATTTTCCTCTGCCAGAGCCGGCTCATGGGCCTGCACTCAGCAGGCGCCTTGAACTGTTCTCTTGATGCTTGCCTGCTTCTCTTCATGGTGCCGTTTGAATCTCTCGCAATCTGGCGGTCAGATCTGTGTGTCTCTTCCCTGCAGATGGCTAAGCAAGGCTCTGGGGCAAGCCTTCTTCTTCGCTTCCTTGCTTCCAGTGTGTCAGGCCAGGATGGGCAGCCGCTTGCACAAAATGCTACCTGTTTCATAGAAAATTTCAGAACAACGCCAGAGAACTTTCTGGTGTGAGAAGAGAAGGAGAGGGAGCAAGGGTCCTTTTTCACTGTAATTCCAAAGAAAAACTAGCAAAGAAAGTGATACCAGTTGGTCTTGTGATCTATCAAGAATGTTTTCTTTACTATTAATAAATTACTGTTTTCCCTTTATTTCGTATACTTTCTCCTTGTCACTGAGATGGAACCTTCCTATACAAGTTTCACTCTTAGAACGTCAGTTACCCCCAAAAGCTTTCCTGCATTCCTAGTGAAGGTACAGCCCTCATTTGCAATAGTCTCAGTGTTTACATGTTGCTTATAGTAAGATTCATTATATTTCATTATTATTACTGCCATTATTGATTTTTATATGTTTTTAAAAGTTTGTTACTATATGGCCCAACTTAAAAGTCTCAGGAGTAAGAGAAGCTCAGAAGAAATACATGCATGAGGGCCAATAGATAGCGGCTCAGCGGACTAAAGCGCCTGCTTAGGGAGAACCCAGCGGCTGCGGTTTGATCCCAGTGTGCTGTGCCGGCCCCTTCCCCGGGGCACACTGAGACAGCAGTTGAGACTGTGCGTGGTGGTGCACGCCTGTAACTCCAGTGCTCGAGAGGCAGAAAACATGAGGCTCACTGCAAGTCCACTCTGTGTCCTGAGACCCTGTAGACCCTGTACTAAATACAGGAAAAAAAAAATGAAGTGCACGAGTGCTTCGCCTGAAGCTTTGGCTCATGCATGCGTCCTTATTCATATTCAAGTTTTAATTTTATGTAGTGCCCCCCGACGCAGTATGGATGCTGCATCACCGTTGTGCAGAGTGGCGCAGCCCGTCTTGCTCTGCAAGGTGAGCACTCGCTTTCCCTCGGAGCCATCTCTTCTCTTTTCTGCAGCAGTCGCTTCCTCTCCTCCCTCAGATCAAAGATATAAAGCAGGGGACAGGACTTGTTTACTGCCCAGTGGTTTAATTCATAGTGCTTGACACTAGGAAAAATGTTTCTTATTTCATATACTGGGAAGGTGAGATCCTTAATCTCCAAATTTCTAGCAATTTAGTCCAAATTTTTTCACTAAGAACATAGTTTCTGATTAATAATCATGATTCTTTCATCAAGTCTGAAAATCAAATAATCATCAGCATTTATTTAAGACTCCACATCTGTTTGCTGGTGCTGCTTTAAAACTGCAACCCAAACAAAGGGGCTTATATGCAGGAGTTGGCTGTTTCCCGGTGTGAGAGGATGGAAGTTCCGAACAGAGCTGGTCGCAGGGTTGCCCGCGGCCCAGAACAGGTGGGCCCTCATTTCTGCCTCTCGTTTCAGCCCACAGCTCCGTCTGTCATCAATGTCGCAGCGCTACCTTCTTCCCGCATGTGCTCACCACTGTATCCAAATTCTTACTATTTAGAAGGGCTTCGCTCATGAGGAGACAGGATCTGTTCTTACGGCTCATTTAAGTGTGAAGCCCCTATGAAATTCTGTCTCCAAATAAAGTCACATGTGGAATTTGACCTATGGCATATATGTCATATGGTTGAATATTAGACAATAAGGGACACCCAATTTATGTTTGTTGGGTAGACCAGACTGCCATTCATTAAGGAGAGCATTTGACCTAAACAGCTGTGCAACTCAGGAGCAAAACCGTGCAGAGTTCATGCTTATATCATACGTATTCAAAGAACAGCGCTGGGGAGATAGCTCAGCACTGCAGCGCCTGCCTGGAAGGCCCAGGGTCCCGCGTTTGATCCCTGGTACACACAAAACAGAATGCAGGCTGGAGTGACACAGACATATCAGAGACTAATGAAAGCAGGCTATACCTGACTTCGATAAATTATAGTGTGAATAAACATGAAAAGCAGAAATAAGAGTAGAAGGAACTGAAGGTGTAAGTTAGGAGTGACACCATACGTAGCCATGCGTGCAAGTGCCACGAATATTCCTGCCAGGGTGGGTAGGTCATGTGGCTCTGGCAGAGGAAACACACTGAAGAAAAACAGAAGCTTTACTACACGAAAACTGAAGGCTGGGCTGCGTGGCAGCAGTTCTGGGGTGTGACTCGTGCTGCAGAGACAGCCCATGCTCACGATATGAGGAAGAAGACTGTGAGCAGACAGCCGACAGAGGCTGTGCCGGAACACAGAAGGTCTCCATCTTTCGCCCCTTCCCGCACTCGCACACGCATTCGTGGGATGTCAGGTTTGCCACGGGCCCAGGCCCTCCCTGGCCGCAGAGCGTCTCCTCCCCGCCAAGGCCTCTTGCTGTCCCGCCCTGCTGGAGGCCGAGAGGCCCGCGGGGAGCCGCAAGCAGGCCGCTGGCTGCGGGGCGCCCGCATCGCCCAGGGCCCCAAAGCTTGCGCTTTCACCCGCGGGCTCTTCAACAAGAAGAAGTGCTTAGTATTTACACTAACCACCTTTCAGTCTGTCCGTAGTATTTCTGTAGGGGAAGATAACACAAACTGTGACTTGGGAGTAGTTATAAGAAAATAGACCTGGCCGTCCTCGCGCGCCCTCGAGCCCCCCGAGGCACCCTGCGACACGCGCACCTGCCGGGGCGGGAGCGGCAAGGAAGGCGCTGCAGCTAGCGTGCTAACAACCGGGCTGGACAGCGCTGCAGCGCGGGGAAATGCTGTGAAAGGGACACTTGCCCACACTGTACCTGGAAACCAAGGGGAGTGCAATAAGCACGGAATTCCTGTTTGTCTAACAAGTGCTACCGCTCAGATTTTGCTCTTTAAAAATATTCTTAGTGATAATCTTATGGCACAAGCCAGTATATCACTTAAGTCATATTTTACTCAATTTGTCAAAAAATATCTAGTTGTTTGTGGTTCTGCAATTATTATTTTTTAAAATTAAAATAAAATCTACACAACTTATGGCCTGGGTAGATGGCAATGAGAGGAACTCACATCTCGTTACAATAAGAACTGACACGAGACCACTTGGGTCTTCTCGGGAGGTGTCCAGACCATTCAGTTCCATGACTTATCAGTGATGAAGATAAAGACAGATTAAGTGGTTTTCTGTCCAAATTCTTATCTTTCTGCCAAATTCTGTTTCTTTGCACTTGTCCTGCAAAGTAACTTAAATTCTTCTTAAATTTGGTTTAAAAGATATGTTATCCATGGAGTAGAGGTTTTAATAAAACAGGTGTAGAAAACACATCCATATACATAAAAAATTGAAAATATGAATAACTATATCAATGATAAATTTTAATTTTTATAAGGATCAATGAAGGTCTGTTATTTGAATAATTTCATAGTCATGAGTGTGTTTGTTAAGAATAGGAAAATGCCAGTGTTAGGTCATCGGCAAGTATTCCTCATTGCTAACTGGGCGATTTTGTGTTGTCTGCAGCTATGAGGACAAATGTATTTAATGCAACTTTTCTTTTTATGTATTTGACACTAGGTCTCACTGTGCAGCTGCTCACACTGACCCTCCTGTTTTTAGCCTCCCCAGTGCTGGGATTACAGGCCTGCACAGGGTCTCAGTGGCCAGCTCAGCCTGCCCCGGGGCAGGGCCTGTGTGGCCTGTGGTGTCTGAGATAGAACCCCCATCCTTGCGTTTGCTTAAGCAGGCTCTTAGTCCACTGAGCTATCTCTCCGGCCCTCGATGCAACTTCTTTCATGAGATTTCCTTAGAAAATTATACTTTGCTGATTAAGTGCTCTTTTCAGACTAAACAAAAAATTAATAACAGAGGTTTAATCTCAGGTATAAATTTATGAGTAAAAATGTGTGCATAAAGTGTGTTTTTTCACTCCCTTTAATTCTTGGATTCTTATGATTCACCAAAGCTCTGCATATCTACTTTCCTTTCATTAAGCAGACATGTTACTTAGAGACCTAGTAGAGACTGCAGAGACCCTAACACTTCTGACCACGGTGCTTGTGATGCTGACACGGATTTGCATCGCTGTGAGGGGTCTGCCTGAGTAGCCTTCTGTTCTGTCAGAGAATTCGCTGTGACTCCCAGGGCGAGCCTTCCAGATGCTGTGTGTGAATGAAGTTAACTAGAGTTAAAGATCTTCTGTTTTTAACATTTTCCACTTATCTGATGATACATCTCTTCTTTTTTGTTACAAATGAGGGATTTACATGGAAAGAACTGATTTCCATGATAAGACAAGGGCATTTGTGCAGCTTTTTCACAGAAACAAGAGATAATTAAGTCAGCAAAATACGCACAAAAATGCTGAGGCAGTGTTTATTTTCAGGATATGCAAAATCACCTAGGAAACATGATGGTTACTAGACTTTCAGATCTTTTCCCCCCTTGGAAACAGTAATATCAAATGTCATTGAAATTCCTAACCCTGGTTTCATCATCTTCATCATTTAATCCACATATGTACCAGACAGTAAGGGTTAATTTTTTTCCCTTATGCTGGCTAACTACTGAATCGAGCATACATTCACGCTCTGTGAGGACTGATCACAGTTTCATGTGCCCTCCAACATCCGGGTGCAGTGCTAGAGGCAGCAGAGCCAAGTGAACCACCTGGGGCAGAGATCATTTCTGCGGTCTCCTTGTGCCTTAGTTTGGAAAAATCTTCTCTTTACTATGAGTTTAGTCAAGGATGAGCATGAAAAATTTGAAAGCCTCTAAAGAGTCTTATTGAAAACTTGTTTCATTGGCCAATATTTAAAAGTAAATAGTAAACCATTAATACTTTCTAAAATGAAATATAATGCCACTGAGTAGAACGTGACACACCATGGAAAAGTAGAAGAAATCAGTTTTCAGAAGGTTACTTCAGTTCTGCTGGAAGTTCCTGTGAATTCAACAAAGAAAGAGGGAGACAAAGAGATTATGAAGTGTACATTTTGCAAAGGGTTAAATGAAAAGCCTGTGGCTGGGGCTATGGCTCAGTGGCACCAGGCCTGTCTGGCAAGCACAGGTCTTGAGTTCAATTCACAGTTCGAAACAACAAAACAAAACAAATCACTAAACTAAAAAGTCTAAGTCTGAGTGGTAAGAATACTTGAGGATTTTATCTGTGGGTGTACACTGTTTGCATCCACAATCTTATAGAAGATCCTTTTCTCAGGACAAGATTTGGATTTAGCTTTAAAGGAAGTGAAAGTTCTTATAACTGTAGGGTAAAAACTGGTCACTACACAGAACTGGGAAGTAACATTGAAGATGCAAGAGAAGGAAAAGTCAGGAAAGCTGCTGAGAGGGAACCAACGGCAGTGTGTGACCGGATCGGACTGACTGGGAAGAGCGGCAGGTTGCTGATGAGCAGGCCAACTGTCTGACTCAGCTGAGGTTACAGGTGGGGGCTGGCCAGGGAGGGGGCATTGGGACAAGAGGCACAGGAGGACCATGGTGTCACAAGATAAATGGGCACCTCCAAGACAGTGCACACTGGATTTGGTCATACCTTATTACCTATGGCATTGAAAATTTTCAACATAGTGGAGGAGATGAAGTTTTTTATACAAGATTAAATATTAAATGGTGAAAAAGCTGAATCAGTGTATAAAATCTAACTATGCTAAGCTCAAATTTGAGGATCAGGGAATACAATTTTAGTCTGTTCACTTGCTCACTTATCTGTTTAAATACATCTTGAGTAGCATGATTTTTTATATTTTTCTAACTAACTAATACTTTTCACCTTAATTATGTGTAATTATTTCCAGCACTTGCCATCTGTTTAATTATTCCGTGTTTCTGTTTTCACTTGTGAAATTTCCACATCAGTAAACAAAAGTATGTAACACAATTTTAGCAGTTAATTGCTCTGTAAATGTATGAGTTTGGTGCTTGATAATATCTATACACTTTCCTTAAATGTCTTTAGTACAGTGTCTACAGGGTTTATAGGGTCTACAGGGTCTCACTACACAGATCTGACTCCTAGTGAGTCTCCTGTTTTCAGCCTCCC
>NDGM011025522.1:0-11533 GCA_002564305.1 Octomys mimax
GGCCTGGCCCTGTCTGACTGCCTATAATATTTCTATCTAACTCTGCTGCCTACAATACTACCAGGCATAATAAGTAATACAGGCTCAACTTAAAGTGCATGGCCGAATGTGCCTAGGTTCTGGGCAAAAGCTATGCCACTTCTTATCAGCAGCCCTAGATTCTGGTACCCGTGGGACTCCTGGGACCTATACCTCCCTGATACTTTCGAAGGGCTGTATATGCCTAGATAATGCCAACTAAGTTGGCCACTTCGAGCTTAGGATCTGTTCGGGATTTTCTCATCTTGTTCCTTGCCTTTGGGTGCTTTCTAAGCTCCTGGGTGTGTGCAGCCTGGAGACACCTAGAGAAGGCACGTTGTCGCTGGGACCCCCACTGGCCCCACTCCAGCATCTTCTGAGTCGCGCTGTTGGTGACTTGGTCCTCTGAGGACTGCCAGGCCAGCATCTGCGGAGGAGCCAAATCCCCAACTGGCCTCTAACCACAGTGACCTCTGAGTAGGAGTCCCTTCGGGCCCTCTTGCTTCTTCCTGACTATCTAGCAAGCCCTCAAGAGCATGCTGGGCTAGGACCCAGGAAGCCTCAGGAGGCTTCTATGTTGACATGTTCCGCTGCCCCAGCTCCACGTGTGTGGGGACACTGCACAGTGCAGGACGGAAGCTCTGGTTCTGGCATGTTTTCCCAAGTTGCCGGCTACCTGTTCCTCCTTGGGGAACCAGAGGGCTGGAGGCTATTGTTGCTCAATTCTTATCGAAATCGCAAGTAGGCAACGTGCAGCTCTTCCCTGCTAAGAGCCTGAGATTTGAAGGCCAGCCTCTACCAGCCCTTCGTCTCACCATCCTCACAGTAGAGCCAGCAGCTACAGCAGCCCTCAGGAACCCTGCAGCAGGGAACAGAGTGCCTCCCAGCGCTTCTCCGTGGCTCTCGGTCATTTTCTGCCCTTGTTCACCTTGAGCAATACCCATCTGCAGCTGGCTGCCTGCTCTGTTGAGATAGAAGTCACGAATAGGAAAACAAACGAACAAACATACCATCTAGAAGAGGCTTTATCAGGCTTAGGCTGCAGCATCCAGGAACAGCACCTGACTCGCATGGTGCTTTGTTTACGCATGCGCGGGGTCAGATTTGCATTCCATCTCGGAGAGCACCTACTCCTGGACCCGGCTGAGGACGGCTGCAGGGGCGGAGCCTCCAGAAAGGCTGTGAGAGGAGCCCTTTGGATGCACCCACGACAGAGGTGTCCCAGAGGGGCCTGAGATCGCCAGGGTCAGCTGTGAGTCTCTGGGGAAGCTGTCAAAGAAAGAAAACCCTCCAAGTACCTCTTGAAGAGTGTGGATCCTACGGCCCGTGGGCGTCTGCACCTCACTGCCCTGTCCCCTTCACACGTCCCC
Organism: Octomys mimax; assembly: GCA_002564305.1. Lineage (NCBI taxonomy): Eukaryota > Metazoa > Chordata > Mammalia > Rodentia > Octodontidae > Octomys > Octomys mimax. Next base: position 1,389 of record NDGM011025522.1, read on the forward strand.
TACTTCTGCCTCCACCTGTCCACCTCTTGCCCATCCTTTAGCTCCTCTCTTCTGTGACGCACAGGAGAAACTTAAGGGTTCCAATATCTTCACATATCTTACTTCAAACTGCTTATCAAGTGAAGATTCTTGTAAAGTGAAGAACCAAGCGCTAATTTCACACCAGCGCTTCCCTAAAGCATAGAGGCCCGGGCTGCACCACGCTTGGGAAAAGGGATTATCTTGGGCTGCATATCGCATATAGAATGCAGTTCACGTATAGAAGCAATAATTAAGTTATTAAATTATTTTATGAATATGGTGCTTTGCCAACTGCTGGTCAACTTGATACACCCAGCTGAAGTAGTGTGGTGCTGGGTGGGGGAGGTGCAGCCGAGGGTTGTTGCCAGCAGACTAAGAAGCAGAACCGGAGGACAAGGGAGAGGCTGTAAGGAAAGCTGTTTGGAGAAGCTGTTGGAGCTGTTGGAAGTCGCTGGTTCTCTTGAGCTATTCTACTGGCGGAGCTTGTCTTGCTGGCTTTTCTGGTGAACTGGGCTGTTCTCATTGGAGGAGGAGCTTGGGACCTTGTTGTCGCTGAGAATGGCTGTGGTTCATTTTGGGGGAGCTCTGGTCCCCACCTTGAGCATCGCTTCCTGGCTCCAGAGGAGAGGATGGTGCACTTCTCAGCCTCCTGGAGAAGCTTGTCGTGCTGGCTTTCCTCATTGCTGGAGGAGCTCGGGACCTCACTGTTGCTGAGGATGGCTACACTTTTGGGGAGAGCCCTGGTTCTTACCTTGGGCATTGCTTCTTGGATCCAGCACAGATCCCTCAGCCATAGCTTCCACCACTGGCCCTTGGGCCTTCTCAGTGCAGATCCTTGAAGTGGATGAGACTGTCCTGGGCTCTGGGCCTCCAATTAGACTTGTGAGAGGCATTGTTATAGTCTCTAGGCCTTTATCTAGACTCATACAGGACATTATCTTGGGCGCCAGACCTCAGCTGGATTCTTTGGTCTTTAGTGTGTGGGTAGACTTCCTGCACTCTTTGTGTATGATTCTTTGGGTGATTCGTTATAAAATAATCGTATAATATGTGTCTTGTATTGTTCCCCTGGCAAAAACCCCAAACCACAATGAAATAACACAAGCCCAAGTATAATCAATAGGAAAGCTCATAGGTCTGCTTAATAAAGCATGTCTTCACAGGCACACACACGCACCTGCCACAGGTGGAAATATTGTCGCCGGTCATTGCTATGCTGTACCCAGTATGTCTCAGAAGCGCATGCGATGCGTGGTCACAGGAGTTTCCATCCAGCTATGTGTGGCAGGCACAGGAGGTGGAGGCAGCACTGTCCTCAGCCACATGGTGTCTCTCCACATGTGAGCCTGAGCCTCGTGCAGCTGAGTTGTGAAAAACATCAGTATAGACTACAGAGCAATGACAGAAGTACACAATCTTCTGGGCCTGCACACTACCATGCAGCCCACAATCCACAGACTGAATATGTCAGCCTTCAAATGTTGGGAATACAGCCTCAAGCAAGACCCAGGGTCAGTGTGAGGAAAGTCGCCAAGCACAACAGGAGGACACTTACGAGTTCTAACTGCTAGATAACACCCGGACACAGAACTCTGAGGATAAAAGCTTCGTACATGGCACAGATGTTATGAATACCCATACACTCTATCAACAAACAGAAACTACCCAGACTGTGGATGTGTGGGTCAGGAGTAGTGCACATGCCTCAAAATGTGAGGTCCTGGTTCAAGCCCCTGCACTGGGGGAGGGGGAGAGAGAGAGAGAGAGAGAGAGAGAGAGAGAGAGAGAGAGAAGAGAAGAGAAGAGAAGAGAAGAGAAGAGAAGAGAGAAGAGAAGAGGAGGGGAGGGGAGGGGAGAGGGGAGAAAGAAAGGGGAGAGGGGAAAAAAAGAGAGAGGAGAGAGGAGAGAGGGGAGAGGGGAGAGGAGAGAAAAGAATGAATTCAGATGCATTGTATATATGTACCAACTCTCCACATGGATGTAAGCACTGTGTACTGCAATTGCACTAATAAGGCCAAAATATGATGTTCATGCAGAGGTAAAATTAGAAGACCAAAAAAATTTTTGAACACCTGCTCTTATTCATCCATACAGTGAAACATTATTTATCCAGAAAGATAATGAAACACTGGTTCATGCTATAACATAGGAGAACCTCCAGAACCTCATGCTAAGTGCAGGAAGCCAAACAGAGAAGGTCACATGTTCCATAATTCCTTTTTGTATGTAATATTCAAAACAGAAAACTCCATGGAGCTTGAATGTAGACCGCTAGCAGCCAGGCATGGGGATAGGACGTAGGGGAGAAAACCATAAGTTTTACTTTAGAGTAAAGGGAAAGTTTTGGAAGTAGATGGAGGTGGTGACCACCAACCTTGGGAAAGTACTAAATGCCACTGGCTTCTTGACTTTAAAGTGGCCAATCTTATATTCTACAAATTTTATTTGAATAAACTATTTTTGCAAGGATTAGTGTCCTCTTGAGTGGAGAGAGGCTTAATTATAAAGGGGCAAAAAGATTTTGGGGCGATGGCACTGTCGCGGCACAGGTTACACAGCTATCTTTATGTTTCACCATATACTAAAAAGAATGGGTTTTATTGTGTGTGAATTATAGCTTAATGTAAAACGCAGAAGCATCCCATAGACAAAAAGTAAATGAGATTACTGACCAAAACCTTCCAGAGATTGTTTCCCTGGAGAATGACTGCTGCATAGAAAGTACGGTAAAAATATTCTTCTGCAATTCCATTCTAATAAAATGAACAATGCACTGGCCCCCATAGAATGGAATTTACTGTCATTTTTTGATCACTCTGTTATGCACTGGATGAAGATGTGATGGGGACGAACTGGCAGAGAGCGTAACTGAGACTGTCACAACAAATGCACTAGTATTTCAATAACATCTAACTATGCAAAGGCAGCTCTGTGTTTAAGAATAGTTGTGAAAGTGTGAGGGCTACAGGTTATTTGTGAAATAAATAGCATAGATTGCCAACATCAGCACATCCAGACAGTTTAAACTCTTCTTCTTTTTTTTTTTTTTTAGTTTAAACTCTTCTTAACTTCATAATTTCAAGCATAATATTTCCCTCCCTTCAAAGCTCCTGGCTATCCTTTGTTGCCTGACAATCACTCCGGAACTTACTGGTTTAAAACCTGATTTTATGAGTATCCCCCACAGCTCCGTGGATGGGCCGGGTCCAGCAGGGCAAGTCTCACCTGAGGATGTCGCATGAGCTGGTGGATCCAGTTACAGCTGAAAGCTCCCCTGAGCTCGGTGTTCTGCATGCTCCCCGGCAGGGTGGCAGCTGACGCCAGATCTTGGCTAACAGCCCACCCAGCTGGGGCCTACATATGTGGCCTGCACTCAGCCTCTTTCTGAGACCTGTGCATCACCCAGCACGTAGCCGGGGTCCCAGACAGAGTGCCCCAAGAGCAAGCGTTCCAAGGCACCAGGCAAAAGGACTCAGACTCAGAAATCATTTAGCCTCATTTCTACCTCTTTCTGCTGGTCAAAGAGAAAGTCACGGGCCAGCCCAGATTCCAGAGGAGGAAACAATACAAGAACATGATAACTAGGGTGCGGGGGACACTTCGCTGGGGACCATCTTCAGACAGCTTCCAATAGAAGCTCCAAGGCTCACAATGCTGCTGGAAGGGCATTAAGTTTTCAAACGTCAAGTGTTATTCTGGAATTTTTTTTAAACACTAAAGTGGGTTTCAATTATCCATCTTAGCAATGGAATACTCTCTGGGTCATTCAGCAAATATTTCTTGAGCATCTGCTATGTTTCCACTGCTGTGTGAGACCCTGTGTGAGACACATGGGTACGTACATCAGGGAATGCGTCCTCGTGGAGCGGAGAGTCTAGAGGTGGCATGACGGAAACAAGCAGTGCCACAGAAAGTTGTGCAGAGTTTGTGTGGATGCAAAGGAAAGACACTCCCTAACATCATGACAGGGACATCAACAGAGTCCAGAGAGAGGGGACTTATGGGGAAAGTCCAGACAAAGGAGGGGTAGAAGGAACTGGGGGAGAAGAAAAGGCATTCCAAGGGGGACAAGCCAGATTAAAGCAAAGAGGAGGGGGCAGATCCACGCTATGTTGAGCAATTCCATGTGTGAGGTGCAGAATTCAGAGGGAGATTCTAGAAGGAAGCACCCGTCTGCACAGTCTTACATGGATGTGCCTAATCTGGTACACAGATCAACTTGTGTGTGTGTTTTTTTTTTCACTTTCAAAATAAACTACTAAGCTGGGTATAGTAGTGTACACCTGTAATCCAAGAACTTTGGGAAACTGAGGCAGAAAGGGCTCAAGTTTGAGCTCAACTTGGGCAATTTAGTGACTTACTGAGACCCTATCTCAAAATAAAGGGCAAGGGAGAGTAGTTCAGTTCATTCACTAACAACACACACACACACACATACACAACCACACAGTGTTCTTTAATTTTTTAAATTTGTTTCCAACACTTAATAAATAGAAAATTTGACATAAAAACCTAGCTTATGAAAAAAAGTAGAAGTTAATTTGACCTCACTGGACCCAAATTCCAATTCCTATCCTGCAAAAATTGGCCGAAGCAGTTGTTTTGGTCCGTTCAAATTTCTAAAACAAACATAGCAAGGACTGGATGGCCTAAAGAACAAACATTTATTGCCCCTATTTTGAAGACTGGGAAGTCCAAGATGGCGGCCCCAGCAGACCTGTCTGGTGAGCGCTGTCTCCTACTTCCTGCTGCCTGGGGCTGGCTTCCTGTGTTCTTGCTGTGCCTCACCTGACAGATGGAGCGAGAATGCCTTCTACAACCTCTCTCCAATTTCTTTTCACTACTAGAGGTTGAACCAGGGCTTTCGCCCAGAGCTAATTCCTCAGCTCTTTGATGTAGGGTCTCAATACATCACTAAGTTGCCCAGTCCAGGCTTGGACTTGCAGTCCACCTGCCTCAGCTTCCCAGAGTAGAGTCTCCTTTACCAGGGCAGTGATCCCATCATGCAGGCTCCACTCTTAGGATGCGCTCACCTCTCAAAACCTTCACCTGCCAATGTCATCGACTGGGAGTCAAGATGTCAACAGAGGGGTTTGGGGGAGGGGAACAAAACTGTCCAGTTGCTAGCAGTCCTTGCTCACTGCATGGAGTCACAAGTTCAGTTTGTGACAGTCCCTGTGGGTCATCCTTCATTGCAAGACTCTGAGGCTAGGATGCCTAAGATAGCCAAGCTGCATCATTTAGGAAGCAGAGACAACGAACAGTTCTTGTCTTGCTGAAAGTTTGAACTCCACGCTGTGGTCAGCAGGGAGCTAACAAAGGGCATTCACATCCAGGGAAGTAGACGTGGTCAGAAATGATCTTAAAGGAAGCCCTCTGGCATCATCAACATATTCATGCAAACAGAAAATCCACTGAAGAAGCACATGATCCACAACAAGTGAGCAAAGGGAAATCTCAGAGAGGGAGAAGTGGCAAAGCGGGCACTGGGCCCGTGGCCCCGAGGATGGAAAGAAACGCGTCAAAGCAGCAGGTATAAAGGAGGCTGAAGGCAATTCTCAGTCACCATGAAATATGGCAGTGAAGGGAAGAGAAGAGCTAGGGTGACTCTCAAGTGGAGGATAAAGGAGACCCACGAAGGAGGGAGGGAGTTGTCTGCGTGGGTCTGAGACTCAGAAGCCAAGGAGAGCCCAAGCAGGAGAACAGGGCTCACTAGCTGACTGGCAGCTGAAGTCACAGGAGCAGCATTGTGGCCAAAGGAAAGAGGAGACCCAGCAGGAGCCTGAGCAATGGAGCCAGGACAGACTGCTTCTTAGAAACATTTAAAGTGGTAACATTGGGATTTTAAAAAACCAACAAGGTTCCATGAGATAGAGCAGGTGACATTCACCAGCCCTGGGGGAAGAGTGTCCAAGCAACAGAGAGAGCTCTGAGCATGGGGGTGACACCCAGGCCAACAGGCATTGTGTCCTGCTTTGGGTTTGGGGCAGTGGTAGAGAGATGAGAAATGGCTTCATAGAGAGCTCTTTTACCAGAGGAAAGAAGGGTCTGGAACTGATCATTTTAACCAGTTTACAGGAGCTTTCCCTATAGGGAAGAGGTCTGACAAACTTCTTGCTGGTTCTTTCCACCAAATGGTGTGGTAGAGGACCCACCATTTCCTTGCGTGGGTCAGTGCATCCCCCCAAAGCAAGCTCCACTCTGCGGAGAGAAAGGGGGCCCCAAATGGCTACTGTCCCTGGGCTATGAGCAAGCTTGTAAGAAGACGGGCTCTGTTCTCATCCTTTGTGGTCAAGAGATTTGGCCAACAGAAAGCTCTGAGAACACAAAATGTAATCTGATTTGGGGTTTCTGTTCTTATCCTAAGACATCAAGCTCCCAAAGAGGGGGTGAACATCTCATTCTTGTCCTAAAAAGAAGACATATGTCTGTTGTTCTCATTTTGTGTTTTACTTCTAAATGAACTTTTTTTCACAAACAATTTCTTTCATGAACTTAATTTCACAAAGAATGAAAAAAGAGTGAGGAAGTAGAGAGCCCTAGTGTAAACCTCTCTACTGGAAATGTGGCTGCGAGGGTCAAAGGAGCACAAGACCAGGCCTGTGTGTTTCAGTATTTGTTTGAATATCATAGCAATGGCTCTTCTATGGGCTCCGAAGAAGCTCTTAGTGACAAAAAGGCAGACAACAGAGGAACCGCTGTGCTCTTCATGACTACAGAAGAAACGGAGTCTGCCACGTAGAAAAGATGCCTCCCGGTGGGCCTCAGGAGACACATCTCTAATGCCAGCACTATGGGAGGCTGAGGAGTCCAGTCCAGCCTTGTCTCTAAGAAGTTAAGGAGGATGGGGATGTAGCTCAGAGCAAAGTTCAATTCCCAGTACGGGAAGAAGGAGGAGGAAAAGGAGAAGGAAAAGAAAAAGGAGGAGGAGGAGGAGAGAGGGAGGGAGGAAGGGAGAGAAAAAGGAAGAAGGAGAGAGAAGGAGAAGAAGTGAAGGAAGAAGAGGAGCTGCCTCCTCCAGACTAAAAGAAGGAGGTGAGCATTGCTGTGGCCACATTGGAACACAGGTGCGCTGTGCCAGGCCAGCAGCAAGCAGTCGGCAGGGCTCTGTGTCTGTGCGGTACTGAAGCCCGTGGGAAGGGTTGGAAAGGAGGGCCATGAAGGTGCTCACCGGTGGCCACACTTGTCCTCCACCTGCGTGTGGGGTAGAGAAATCCTCAAACTGTCCTCTCTCTGTGCATTTGTGTGTGTGCATATGCATGTGTATGTGTGTGCTTATATATGTGCATGTGCATGCACGCGCACGCGCGTGTGTGTGTGTGTGTGTGTGTGTGTTTGGGTGGGGAAGGTATTGAGCACACGGCCTCACATGTGATGCAAGGCACACAGTCTCTGCCTCCACTGCATTAAAGTGAACAAAATCAAAGGGAGTAAAGAACAGACGCGACACTTACCGTGTTGGCTTACCCCCTTCGCTTACCCAGTCAGCGAGTATTAGCTGTTAAAAATCAGACACAGGGCCGGGGAGATGGCCCGGTAGAACAAGTGCTTCCCTGGCAAGCACAAAGGCCTGAGTTCAATCCTCAGTTCCACCAAAAAAATAAATAAATAAAATTAAAAAAAAATAAAAATCAGACACAATTTCCAGCCCACTGAACACAGAAATTAGCCCCACTGTATACACGGGTCAGTCCCTGCAGGAGTTCCAGGACAGCATCTCTGCCAGCGCCTTCCTAATAAAGGGTCAGGCCTCAAACAAGAACAAGCCCACTACAGCTTAGGCAGGCTGTCTAGTAGTCACTCAGGGAAGCCTGGAAAGAGATTTCAGGTGGGAGATGCCAGCGTCGGTCTGAGCAACGGCCAAGTGTCCGGACTTCACAGCCTCCTAGAGAATCGGTGTTTTCTAGTAATTCCTCAGCCAGACTGGGTTTGAACATGATTTCCTGATGAAGGCACTAGGTGTGACTGAGCCCTGGCCAGGCAACAGACTGAAAGGCACGGTAAAGTCAGCGCTTGTTCCCTGGATGTTGGCTGCACATGCTGCAGGGGGCACAGGGACACAGCCATGTTCTTTCTGGTCAAATGGCTTCAGCCACCTTGGGAAGGAGCGTGGTATTGAGCAACGTGATATTGAACAACGTCCCTTCTGGACTGGAAGCTGCTCAGCCATGGGTCACCACGGCGGGGATCTGGCGGCCTGGCTTCCACTAACAGCCAAGTGCGTGATCACCAGAAGCTGGCCAAATCCATCGAGACTCCAGTCAACTCGAAATGTTGAAAACTGTTTGTAACATACCGTAATAAGTGGAAGCCTGACTCATTGAATCCGATCTGAGCCCTAGGATGGGTGTTTCTGCACCGGAGGGAGATGTTTACTGAAATTTTATTTTTCTCCCCTTCCAGGAAGAACAGAACTGTCATCTGGGTGGCCTCATAAATTTCTGTTCTAGAGTTTAGGTCATTACTGTGAATGCTTAAAACACGTGTTCTCCACTCATTCTGAATTCACTTCGCTCTGAAGTAATGAAATAATGCTCTTCCTTATTTTAAATTCTACAGGGAACTGAGTATTGTGGAAGGGTAAAGATTTGAGTATCAGACCCTCCTCCATTCCTGGCAAATTTCCCTCACTCTTTCCCTGAAACCAATGGGAAGAGGCAAGTTAGTGCCCCCAGTGGGAAGGGATCTGATTCAAACCTCTCTTGGCTCAGAGCAATTGGGACAGATGACAGCGCCCCTGGCCAGACCTCCCCCTCTAATGAAGATGTAAGTCAACTGTGCTACTCCAGGGTGACCCATCCAGCTTCTTTTTCTTACAGTCTGGGTTCCTCAAGTTCAGAAATCTGGTTTGCCCAAAGACTGATCTAGCCTCAGCTAACTGATGCATGCTGAATCAACTAGGAGGCCTCTGCACTTCACATCAATTTATGTATCACCAGTGACAAAGGCACCTCATGCACTGCAGAGGTGGGAATGCTGACCCAGCGAAGTCTCGCAATGTGCCTGTCCACGGTGCTGCAGCTAACCAGAGCAGAGCTCGAACCCAGGCCTTTGGCCTTCAAAGCCCTTGACCTCCCCCCTGGAGCACCCCACTTTCCTGGTTGAACCCCAACGTGCAAGTGTGGCAAGAAATTATAACATGGCTTCCCAAGTGCAAAGTGTAGGAGACCTGGCAGGCGATGGGTGAGGCAGGTCACCTAGGGAAAGCTGCAGTGAGTGGCAGGAGCTGTGCAACTGAGGGTCCAGAGCCAGGGTCCAAGCTGAGAGCAGGCCAGAAACTGAGGCTCTGGCAAGAGATCATTGGGGCCCATTAAGAATTCTGATGAAGTAAGAATGGACTCAAGAGCACAGCAGAACCAGGGGAGCAAAACTGGTGCTGGGCAAGACTACCGTCACAATTAGGAGCCTCTGTCGGCTCCACAGTGCTGCATTCCGGCCCCGCCTCTCTCACTGCAGGAAGGGGGATACAGAACCCAACCAGGGCGCAGCTGGGCCTGTAGGTGGAGCCAGGGAGCTGCCAGCCGCAGGGTGGAGAGGCAAGGTGGGCCTGTGAGACCGTTTGCGTCCACACCTCTCACACCTCTTCCACAGGTAGTGTATTTTTTGCCTGTTCTAAAAGGTGTTGTTGATTCTGCATTATTTCCAAAACACTGTCTTAAAGTTCCCTGAGAGAGAGCTACCATACATGAGTCACTGTTCCAGACGCAACCCTTTGAGAGTAAGCAGGAGAGCCTTTAACAGTGATGCCTGTGCACATCATAAACCAGGACCAAGATGTCAGACCAGATGCACGGTCATCCTGAGCTTACCGCTCAGCTCTGAGAACTCCAGCATGCCTGGGCCCAGTGGCAAAGGGTGAGGCGACCTTGCTAGGCTTGTTTATGGGACAGAAAGAGACTCCTGGGAAATGTTTTGCCCCAAGGGATGAGAAAGTCTAAGTACACAAATCCAGTGGGGTTCAGTGACAGCACAACAGAGCCAGAGGGGTTGGAATGTTCTCAGTGCCACCCAGCAGGGGCTGGGCCCAATGTCCTTTGGCCCAGGGCCAATGGATTTATTTATTTTTTTTAAATTTTTTTTAACATTTATTTATTTATTTATTGTGTGTGTGTGTGTGTGTGTGT
>NDGM011025532.1:0-19881 GCA_002564305.1 Octomys mimax
TGGACTGCAAAGATAGAGCTGAGATCTCCATTGCTCAGGAGGAACAGGAGAATAGAAAAGATGTCCTGAAGGCATCACAGGAGGTGGCAGGGACTTTGCCTTGAGGGAAAAGCTGTAAAGCCCCATGTTCCTTCCTTAGAATCAGGTTCAAAGTACTCAGTCAAGGACCAGCATGGCAGCCCAGCTGACTAAGTGCCTGGTTTGACAAGCGCAAGTGTTTGATCACAGGGATCAAACCCTGGTCCCGTATGCCATGCTAGCCCTACCCCGAGGGTGCACTGAGCCAGTGACTGAGTCCAAGTGTGGTGGCAAACACCTATAATGCTAGCCCTGGGGAGGCTGAAAGCAGGAGGATCACTATGAGTCTGAGCTACATCACAAGACCTGTACCAAATACATAAATGAAAAAAAAAAAAAGTCCTAGGTGATCGTAGCACTCAGCCCCTACAGCCAAGAGAGAAGGAAGCCTGGCTCCTGCTCCAGTTGGCAGCAGCCCTTGGCATCGGGTGATACTGGCTTTAGGTTCTTGCAGAATGCAGTAATTCTGAGGTTAAGAAGGCTTCCACGTAGATTTCAGAAGAAGTCCTAGGAGGTCAGGCAGGGTGCCCCTGAGAGGGCAGTGTGTAAAGCTGTGAGTGAAAAGTCTATTCAGTGGAAACACCAGAAGTTTGGAAAAGCTAGAAATGTGTATCGTCTAAAGTAAACTGCAAGGAGGGAGCAAAGCTAGCCTAAGAGGGAAGCCATGGGAGCTACCACAAAGAGTGCCACAGGGGTGGAGCCACATGGAGCCATAATTTGCCACAGATTGCTTCAGGTGTTCCACGTGGAACTACAGGATTTAATGTTTTCCCTATTGGATTTTGGATTTGTGTTGGTCCCAGGGCTTATTCTTCTGTTGCTTGTACCTTTTGGAATGTTAATGTTTATCTTGTGCCACTGAATGTTGGACGTGTATAACTTTTTATTTGTACAGGGGCTCACAGCTAGGAGTTTGCCTTATGTCTTGGAAGAGACTTGGGACTTGGACTTTTCAGAATGCTGATACTGTAGGACTTTAGCAACTCTTAAAGATGGACTAAACTGTCTTTTGCTTAAAGGGATGTGCATGAGTCTTTGAATGTCTAGGGTCGGTATGTTATGGTTTTTATCTAATTGTCCCCACAAAGCCTCATGCAGTCATGGGGTGGCTTCTGGGGTTTGTGATTGATTACTGTGGGCATGGATGCTGCACCTGCCCTGGGGCAGGCAATTTGCATTACAATGTAAGGAGGGGAGAGAGGCTAGTTAGCTGCCTGAGCTGCTGCTACTCCCTTTGCTCTCTTGTTCTTTGCCACCGCCATGAAAGGTTGTTCTCTGCCTTGTGACACTCTACCTTGGAGCCAGCTGAGTACAGACTGAAACCTCCAGTTACTGTGAGCTAAGTAAACCTTTCCTTCCCAAATTTTGAGTGTTGGGTATTTGTCCAAGCAATGAGAAGAGTAACTGAGACAATGTTCTTTGAATGATTTTTTAAAACTCCAGTTTCTGTGTTCGTGCCCAAATTCATGCGTAGCTAGCCACCAACAAGCTGCCAATCACAATGTGAACACAGCAGTCCTCACTGGAGGATGGTGCCCACTTGTTGGCTGGATATAGACCACGTGAACCCAGAAATGAATTCGTTAGTACAACTATATGCATTTGCAAAAGAAGTAAAATATGCAGTCAACTATTTCTGCTAGACAGATCCCATCACTGTAACAAATACCTAAAATACTCACCTTATAAAGACAAATGGTTTGCTTTGGCTGAGGGCTTAAGAGATTTCAGTCCCCACCAGTTGGCCCCACAGCTTGAGGATGTGGTAGGGCATGCATTATGGTGAAAGCACGGTAGGGCAAAGCTGCTTTCTTCATGTCTGGAAAACAAAAAGGAAAGCAGGAAATAGCTAGGATCCCACCACTGCCCTCCAAGGCGTGCTCCCAGGGACCCGAAGTCCTTCAACTGAGCACCCTCTTCTGCAGACTCCTGAGCCATACAATAGCCCCACTCGGGGAACTGGACCTTCTGTACATGGCTCATAGAGAGCATTCCCGGTACAATCTGTCTCACTGTTTTAGGTTACTTTGTTGTTTGCTAATCATATTCTTAATGATCTCATATCTTCAAATATGAGGGAAAAAACAACAGCAACAAAATTTTTCTTGCAGAAGTTCACCTACTAGTAGAAAACAGTTGTTTTTTAAAATATTTATTTATTTATTTGTTTGGTACAGGGTCTCACTTGTGGTCCTGGGGATCAAACCTGGTTTCTTGCACTTTCCAAGCAGGTGCTTAGACCACTGAGCTATCTCCCCAGCCCTCATAATCTTCATATCAACCGAATTTACAGAAGTTTCTTGTTGTAGAACATATTTCCTCCTAGCATTCATAGCTTCTTTGTAAGAGTCCCCCAAAGAGGCCTTATGAATGTCATTTTAGTTTGGGGGTTCTGACCCTACTTCTTACTAAGGGAATCCCCAGATAGCTCCTTTGTCTCTGTTAGAAGCTTAAAGTTAGTATGACACAGCTCTAGCCCTGACTGATTTGAAAAAAGGTGCTGGGACTCCACTACTGCCCTAAAACCGCTTCATGAGAACTGTCTAATTTCCTCTTGTTGACAGACTTTTTCATAATCTTTTTAAAGTAAATAAGACATTTTTATGATACCAATTCTTTGTTTTTAATCATTTTATTTATTTGGTACAGGGTTTCACTGCACAGCTCAGACTCATAGTGATCCTCCTGTGTCAGTCTCCCCAGCGCTGGGATTATAGGTGTGAGCCATCACACCCAGTTTCAGTGGCTGGCACACTGGGCTGGCATGGCCTGCAGTACTGGAGATTGAACCTGGATCCTTGTGCTTGCCAGGCAGGTGCTTAGACCAGAGAGCTATCTCCCCAGTCCTGCTACCCATTCTTGTATTCATTTATCCAAAGTCCAGTTTGCAGAGGGAAAACTTACACCTCTTGTCGTGATGAGGGCCTACCAAAAGGAGCATCAAGGATGAACAATTTTCTGTGTCTAACTGTGCAGCATTTCTTTGGACTCAAGTTAGTGTGTCGGGAAAGTAGAACCCACAAACAGAAGGAATCAGGCCGCACCTGTCTCTGGAGGGGGTTGTCTTGTGTGTTTTTCTGGCCACATCCTCCATAAAGTAGGTGTCACCTAAGACTGTATAGTGAACATCCATGGAAGGCAGTTGCTTGCTAAGGCTTGGCTGCCGTTTTCACAAGGCAGAGGACCATGCTTGGTGTTCTGTCATTGTCCAAGAGCCCTGTCAGGTAAATATCTTTTATAGACAAATGCAGTTCCTTATTTTCAATTTCCTTATATAAAACTATGTTGCAGACAATCATGTGTATCCCCTTGATGGCTCCAGGGGATTGGTTCTGGGACCCCAGACATGCTCAGCTCTGTGGTCACTCACATCCTCTGTGACAAAGTGCTTACTTACAGCCCGTGCTCAGCCTGCTTTAAATCATCTGTATTATTTATGATACTGAATGCCCCGTAAATGCTATGCAAATAGGTGTTAGACCTCGTTGTGCATCCTGTGTTGTTGTGCTGTGCTGTGCTATATAAAGTATAAGTATTAATCCTTATAGGTTATATCAGTCACTTTCCTGCAGCGGGCACAAACCCCCCCCCCACCTGTGATGTAAGGGAGGAGGAGTTCATTTTGGCCCATGGTTTCAGCCCATGGTTGGATGGCAAAAGCACCGTGGCACAGGGGCAGGGTGGAGGACAGCTCTTGACCTGTTAGAGCCAGGCAGCAGAGAGAGTGGAGGGGAGCAGGAACAAGAATATGCCCTTGTGTGTCACAGCACCATGACCTGCCTCCTCGGATGAGACCTCACTTCCTGTCTTGGTTACTGTTCTCTCATTGCTGGGACAAAATACCCGATACCCTAAATGAAGGAAGGAAAGGTTTTTTTAGCTCCCAGTTAATGGAGCTACATTTTAGCCATACTCAGCTGGCTCCAAGGCAGAGTGGCACATGGCACAGAGCAACCTTTCTAGGCGGAGGCAAAGAGCAAGAGAGCAGAGGGAGTGGCGGCGGCTCCGGCAGCTAGCTGGCCCCTCTCCCCTGCTTACACTGTAGTGCAGAGTGTCTGCCCAGGGCACTCCACCCACAATCCCAGCATTGGATCAAGAATCAGTCACAAGGTCAGCCGCCAGTAGCAGCAGCTGGGCCCCCTTAGACCATGGCTCCAGGGACCGCTGAGTATCTGAGTGACTGAACTCTAGGACACATTTTCTCAGGCAGCTTTGTACACACTTGTGTGACCATGGATTTGCCTTCTCAAAGCAAAGGTTTATACTTTCACACCTTAGAGCCTATAACGTGTGGGGTCTTCATGATCCCTGAGATTGCGTCAAGCCGTTTTTCCTATTGTCCTGATGCAGAAATTTGGTTTCTTCTTAATGTTAACCTTTTAGCAAATACGCGATCATTGGCACCCACTTCTTAGATGTTACCTTTCTAGTCAAACTGCAAATTTTTAAAGCCGTGCCATAGCCTAGATGCTGCGCTACCTGAGCATTCCCTCTGTCGTGTTAGTCGGTCCACCGTCCTCAGATTCAGTCTCACACAGCGTCTTAGCTAGTGAGCAGCAGCATGTAGACAAACTGATTCCAGAATTCAAGACCAATGTCTGTGGCCCAGTTCCCAAGTTCCAGTGCAGACGTCACTATAATCTGAACCCATGAGCCTGGCCTCTTCCCCCTACGCTGCCTCTATATCAATACTCTGGTCTCCTGAACTCTGACTAGAGTTCTTGCCGCTCTTGGCTGGTGCCATCTGAGGGCTTTTCTGCCTGGCACCTCCAGGCCTTGCCCACCTTCTCCCACAAATCAGTTCCAAAAGTGGCTACACCACAAGGTCAACTGTGACATTCCCAGCAGTGTCCCCATTTCTTTAGTACCAGAATCTTTAGTACCAGAGTCAATTTCTCTTCACTGGAACTCCCTTCACCACAGCTCCAAGTAGGAGAGGTTTATTTGGGCTCACAGTTTATTCTGGCCAACTTGTTCTAAGGTGCAGGCAGCACGGTGGGAGAAAGTTGCTCAGCACAGGGACTGGGAAGTAGAAGAGCAGGAGCAAGGCTGCACCTTCCTAGTCGTGCCGCCCGTGACCCACCTCTGCTGACCGCTGCTCAGCAGGACACTGAAGTATTGACTCAGCAGTAGATGAGAGAGCACCACTGCGATCTGCTCACCTGACAGAAGCCCCCTGCGAACAGATGAGGCTTTAGAGGAACGTTTCAGAACCCACCCCGAGCCCCAGCACAACACTCCACGGAGTCTGTTCAGTCTGCGTTTTTGTGATGAAATCGATAGTGTAGAAAAGGAAAGCCAGCTCTGCTGGCGTAATCTCTTCCAAGATGAAAGCATTGGCAGCCCTAACCATTCACAATCACCGTGAAGTTTATAGAGGATGTGTGTTATTACTCCATGTTACTAATTCTTTATAAATAATTCTACTAAGGAGTCTTCTTTAAATGGAAAAACACTGGAAGTTGCAGAATTCCGAGTCTCCAGGTGTGTTGGCAGCATCAGACCCTTCGGGAGTGGCCCTCGTGACCACGAATCCTCATCCTCTCCCCTGTCATCACTCTGGGCTTTTGGACATCACCTGGTAACCACTTTTATGGGGTGGGTCCTGCCTTTCTCTGTTAGGATAAAAAGAATATAAAAGTTATTTATATATATATATATTTTTGGTGGCCTGAACATGCCTTCAGGGCATTTCTGGTTTGGCAGGAGTATCTGGGTTCGAACCAAAGCAACTTGAGCCTCACTGCTTTTTTTAAGCAGTTATGTAAACAACTGAGCTAATGGGCAGGCTCCCAAAAGTTATTTATATTCTTATAAACTCCAAAGGATGGATACAGTGGCTTTCACTGCCCTGCTGAAGACCAAGAGCAGAAGTGTGTCAGTGAACATCTAGAGAAAAAAAGACACATTACCTTCCAAGGGATAAAATTAATGCAACTGCCTAGCTTTTCACCAGGAATCATGGCAACCAGAAGACAGTGGAGTTGAAATTGTGAAAAGAAATGTTTACTTCACATCCAACAAAATAGCCAATAAAATAAAGCCAGACAGTGTTTTCAGACCCCAGGAGAGTGGGAAGACACAGCTAAATTACATAATCTCCAAGCAACCTGTTTTCCCCTCTTGTCAAAAGCCTCTAAGGATTACTAATCAAGAGCAGACACGTGGATGAACAGAGGTGCAGGCTCAGAGCTACGCAGGGAAATTCAGCTGAAACCCGGTAACTGGAACAAAGGGGAGGGACATGCATCCTGAAACTACAGTCGATCCGAAGGAAGAGGATAATAGATTCAGAAAAGCAAAGATAAAGGACTTACTGGAGCAGCCAGCCAGCCCGCCCAGCTGCCTGGGGGTCGCTGGATCAGGAAGAGTGCTCACTACACTTAGAATCTTGAAACAAGGGAGAAGTGACGTAAGAAACCGGGGTGGCGAGTCCTGTCATACCGCAGTAAGTTCGGCCGAGCACACTGCCCCTCTCTCATGATCAGCCAGCTTCACCTTTTTTTTTAAACCTTCATGTCTTTTTCTTTTCCTTTTCTTCCGTTTCCTTTTGTGCACCGGAGCACTAGCTAGAACCACCAGGAACAAGACTAAAGACAAGGGGGTGCGTATTAAATGGAGCTACTCCCGCCCTGTGGCTCCTGGTGGCGAGGCACAGGAAATTAGATACAGGGGCTTTTAGTGGTACTGGAAACCAAACTCAGGAGCTTGCCTTTGCGGGCAGGCCCTTGTGCCCCTGAGCTCTGCCCCGGCCCCTCAGCAAATTACATAGCCCTACAACTCAGGACTAGGCAGCCCCAGGCTGTCCCTATCCTTTGGAGGGTCAGAGGAGAAAGGTACCCCACAGCAACTCCCATTTCACCTGAGGAAGTTACCGACTGTAGCAGGTGATGGTAGCCGCAGAAATTCTAAAGCCACAGATGCTAGGTTAGCACCCACCTCACGAGAGGAGTTAGAAGCGGGGCTGATCAGCCTTGGTCTCCAGCAGCAGGAGCAGGGACCAGACCACATCACAACACCCACCGCACCCCGCAGTGACGACCTGGGGGAAGAGGAGCACAGAAGGCAGAGCAAGGACCAGCAGGAGCCAGAGGGGTGGGAGCTACTAAGGGACAGGCAGAAGGTGCTGGCTGAGGACTCTGGCCCCAAGCTCCACATCTAGGGCCAAGCTCGGCCTCGAGCCCGGCACAAGCTCTGCAGCAGGCTTCGCAGCGAGATGCAGTTGTCCTGAACGTTCAGTGCGCACCAGAGGAATTTTGTTTTATTTTTCTTCTTTCTTCTCTGGTTTGTCTCTCATTTCTTTCCCCTTTTCCCCCTCTCTTTTACTTTTGTTTTTTATCCTACACCATTCCTGTGCTTTTATCTGTCCTACAGCATTCCTGTACTTTATCTATCCTATTCCCTTCCTGGGCCTTCCCTGTCCTGCTCCCTTCCTGGGCCTTCCTTGTCCTGCTCCCTTCCTGGGCCTTCCCTGTCCTGCTCCCTTCCTGGGCCTTCCCTGTCCTGCTCCCTTCCTGGGCCTTTCCTGTCCTGCTCCCTTCCTGCGCTTTCCCTTTTCTTTGCCCTTTTCCCTGTGCCTTCCCATTTAACTCTAGACTTAGTCATGTTTATATATGTGTGCATAGTCGCTCTAGTTTCTCTGGTCAACTTCAACACTCCATTGCACATTCCCTCATTGTTTCTCTTCTGCCCTCCTCTCTAGTTTCCTAGTTTGTGTGATCATACTTCATCCTCCATCCTGGCTTCTACTTTCTTTCTTTACAGTTATCTCTGTTCTGTCCACTGTGCTTCTTAAATTCCCCACCCCAGGGTAACAATTCTCTACCAGGGGGAAACACTTTGCATACAATTTCATAATTCATGATTCATTCTGTTAAAGAACTGTAGATTTAGCTTCCATGGTTACAGGTACAAAATTAATAGTTGCCACAGTTAGTGTCTAAACTGTGTTTGATGCTAGTGTTGATGCTAATTTTATAACTTTGGCTAGGAGATTATACTTTTTTATTCATTTTAGTGAGAAAAAAATAGCAATGAAACAGTTTCAAAATAGGTTAAGAGAACAATTACAATAATTAATACATTGCAAATTGTTGTGTTCATAGTAGTTATTCAGAGGACAAGATGTAGAACTGAAATCTTGTCTAAACAATATTAGCACAAACCTTTCTTCTCTCTGAACTAAGAGAAAGTAGCTGTATATCTGTTCAATCTTGTGTATACATATATATTTTTTCACAACAAAATAGTATTTTATTTATACTTTTGCAAAGTCAGTGACATGTGACACGAGGTTTCCTAGTGACTAATAGCGACTTTAACCAGACAGGATGTTTATCTCAGGACTGAGATTGCTTGCTTGCTTTAGGCCCTGAGGCCTAGTCCCACCTGCACACATTTGATCCATTTCCTAGCTTCCAGGGCTCCCAATGTATCTACCTTTTTTGTTTTGGTTTGTTAGAGATGGGTGTTCCAGTGCAGTTAGAGAAGCTGTATTTGGAGAAGTCTTTAAAGGCCCTTTTCATACTTGATGCTGGTCCAATGATTGTAGGTACTTGAATTCAGCAAAATAACCCAATATAGACCAACAGTCCATGACAGTAGTGGGTTACCAGCACATTTAGCAGTTGTCCCAAGTTGTTGACTTGACCCTTTACAGCTCAGCATGTTACTATAGCTTTTTTTTATATACCATGTGGTTACACTTTTCTGCTAGATGGCTAAGACCAAGTTCAAGCAAGACCTGTATAACTAAAAATGTAACTTTTGCTATCTGACAAAGTCAGATCCCCTCAGGATTTACTGTGGAACCGTGTACAGAACCTTGCAGATCTTTTTGGAGATCATATTTGTTTTAATCAGTTGCTCTGTTTTCTATAAAAATACTTAAAAGTTTTGAATACTTAAAAGTGGGAACCTCACCACACCACAGCACTGAAGGACTGGGAACTGAGACAAACAGATACAAACTTCTCACCCCTAATTAATTGGAAAGGCAGGATCTTGGGACAGACACAAAAAGTACAAACCGGTGCAGCCACCATGACAATGAGTGGGGAGACTCCCCAGAAACCTGGGACTAGAGGCACCATTCGACCAGGCTACTCTCTGCTGGGCATCTTTCCACAGTAACTAAAAACATCATGCCATACTGATCTATAGCAGCGCATGCACCCGTGTTTATAGCAGCACTATTAGTCATAGCTAAATCTTGGACACAGCCCAGATGCCCATCAGTGGAAGAATAAATTTAAAAAAAGGAAAATTTTTATTCAGTAGAGTACTACTTACCCATAAAGGATAAACCTGAGGCTTCTATTGGTAAATGAATGCAACTCGAGATTATGCTCCTGAGTGAAGTAACTCAGTCCCATGTGTGAACATCGCACTGTCTCCCCGTATGAGAAACTGAAAGAGTCAGTCAAGTATAAAATGTACAATAGATATTGTGAAATGGGAAGAAATTGTTCAAAGGAAAAAGGAAGTAAGATGGGTAGAAAGGGGAAGGGCAGTAGGGAAAAGGGAATGCAAGGCAGTTATTTATACTGGTAGTATCTTTGGTTCATTAAAAAGGAAGTCTGTGCTAATATGAACCAGCGAAATTTTTATGTCCATATCTTGCACTCTGAGCAACTACTTTAAAGACAACAACGTGTGTTAACTATTGTTATTCTATGATATTAGTATGAAATTTTTTTAAAAGCCTTTAAGGTTCTTCTGTGCTGATCTGTTCCTTGCCATGTCCAGGCTGCCCTAAGTGTCCATCTTAACCTCAGTCTATGTCCTAAAGTAACGTGGAAAGGACACATGCCAGTTTGGGTTCTTGGGGTTGAGCTGTCCACAGCAAGCTTTGCAAGATAGAGCTGGAGTGAAGCGCAGCTGATTTTGCAGTGGGCATAGTTCTGACAAGCCTGGGGCGGTTGAGGCAGGATCAGAGCCCCTCGTGGTGGCTGTGTAGTCAGAGAGTCCTCAAAGAGACCCCGACATCTGAGGGAGCGCACACCAGAAGCTGAGGCCCAAGCGGAACCGCGGAACTGACAGCTCTCCGGAGCCACTTTCCTCGTGAGTCCCCGGGCTCCCTGCGGCCGAGCTGTGCAGTCAACGCTCCGGGCTGAGCTGCACTCTGTGGCCTCGGCAAGCGCTGCACAGCTTGTTACTCACATCTGATGCTTCTGAATTTGACTTCAAGCTTTACGTTTGGCAGCTACTGTAAGCTAATACTGTGAAACCCAAAACTCAGTCTGTGTGTGAAGTTTTAGATCCTACCAGTGTTCAACCCTCTGACGAGTATTTAAAACTATTACCCTTGCCTTCCACAAAGAGGGAGCGCAGGAGGGAGGACCTGGGCACCGAACTGAGGCAGTCCATGCATCCTGCTCCTGCTCTGGGGCTGCAAGCCTGACTCATGATCCTCCCATCTCAGCCTCCCCAGCACTGGGGTTACAGGCGTGCACCACCACGTCCAGTTTCAGTGGCCAGCACAGCACATCCAGAGCCGCAGGAGATATGGTACCAGGGATCGAAGCCAGGTCCTGTTACTTGCCAGGCGAACTAATAGAAATTTAGCTCCCCAGTCCCTAATAGAAATGTATCTACAACTATGGCTGTGATGTACTTCCTGGGAGGAAGAAATGAGACATTTATGTATTTGTCCTCTTTGGTTGATAGTCCATTACATGGGTGGCTAGCATTTTATTCATTGAGACTTGTTTCAACAGGCAAATAAAATGAAATTTATAACTTGACTCTGGATATAGATATAAGTTTAAAATAGCTCCTGTAGAGGAAAATCTAAAAGTTCTTTCCTCTGGACTTTTTTATCATATTTGTCTGAGATCAGTCTGAGTAATAAATCAGTCTGGGGTTTAGCTGTCATTCTAAAAGTAGCGACAGTATCTCTGTTCCCAAGACTGAGTGAAAAATCTTTCAAGCCTATTGTGAGTCATGCTCCATCTCTAATTCAGAGAAAAGAAATGTGGGAAAACTGCTTGGCCTAGTGAACCACTAGGAAGCTTGAAATCGTGTCTGGATATCTGTTCTTTTTAAATCAATCCCAATGCTGTGGAACTTTAAGTATAACACTTGTCTATAACATTTATATATTAGAGTAATTGATGGTTATCTTTGGGTTCCCGTTCTGTACTGTGAGAAAGGCAGGCTCACCAATGTCTTCACGCACAGACGCAGCACTGGATCTGAGAGGATTTCAGGCAAGACCTTGCCACATGCCAGGACATGCTGCACCTCTTGTTGCGAGGCCACTGACATTTCCACAGCACCATGGCTAGGAAGAGCTGCTTTATTCCTGAGCTGACCTCCTCTTAGCAGGGTTTATTTTCTCTAGTCCAGTGTTGGACTGTGGTGTTGGTGTTTCAGCATCTTGGTTGGCATGGATAATAATTGACATTTTCCCATTACAGCACCTCCAGTCATTCCATAGATGTATCTTGAGCCTGTACACAGACAGAAAGAGCGTGGCCACACAGTTGCATTTCTAGTTTGGCTCCTTCGCACCAAGGCCGCCAGGTGAAAGGATCCATCCCCGGAGCTGCTCTTGGGGGGTGAGAGGCCAGAGTTGGGCCACTAGAGATCTCTGTCTCAGGGCAGAGCTCCCAAGGGGTCAGGGGCCCCGGCCTTCACCTTTCCTCTGTGCCCTGACATGAGGCAAGCAGTTCCTCTCTTCCATACACTGCCCCTCCAGTGCACTGCCTCCCCACAGATCCAAAGCAAGAGGGCCAAGCAAGTAAGAATTAGAAGCTTGAAAACTGTCAGCCAAGATAAGCCTTCTCTACTCACCAGTTGATTAGCTCTGGTATTTGTCATGGTCATGGAAAGCTGACTACTATGGTTATCTGTAAAATTAATTACATTATTAATAAGATTTAAGGCTCTGGCAAGCATTTCTCTCGAATGGTCCTAATTTTGAGATGCTGTCAAGCACTCCTCACCTTACAAATGCTTTTCATAATGTACTGTCCTTAAGGTGGTTAGGCTACCTCCTCATTGTGCAGAGGCAAACAGGAATGTAAAGGTACCTTTGCCCGTGAAAACCAATGTCAAGTAATCTGGGACTGGCTTCAAAGTAGTTTGCAGGGTGCTTCTATTGAGTGCAACATTGTAGAATGTTCTAGAAGAGACCTGCACCAGGTAAAAGCAGAACAGCCTTTGCAGTGTCGTCTCAGCACCTGGAACTCTCGTATCTGTCTAAAACGCAGCACGTACTTCACACTGCAGTCCTCCCACACCCTTCAGCTGACCCAGTTGACTTTTGGCCGTCCCTCACTGCCTAGATACCGATGTCTTTACTCCAGGAAGCCACTTTTAAGCACTTCATCCCTCCCCTAAGGTTTAGGTTAAGCAGGCAGCTGTTCACTTCCATCATCCCTGACTTTTCCCAAGGAAGACAAATCACACCACGTTGTGTTGCAAAGAGCCATACAGCACAGACGCTGAGGATGCGCACTCTGGAGCCATCCTGCCAGGGCGTGGCTTCCAGGCCTGCCTGCGCTCACCG
This sequence comes from Octomys mimax, assembly GCA_002564305.1. Classification (NCBI taxonomy): domain Eukaryota; kingdom Metazoa; phylum Chordata; class Mammalia; order Rodentia; family Octodontidae; genus Octomys; species Octomys mimax. The sequence continues at coordinate 12,593 of NDGM011025532.1, forward strand.
GCACGCCACCTCGGATGTGTCATCTTACTCCCCTGAGACGCAGCTTCCTCTTCTGCCAAATGGGGGTGACCCTGCTGGTGACTGCCCCACAGGCAAGGACGCTGTCAAGATGATGTGAGCTTGAACCCTCCCCGGGAATCACTGCCTAGCAGTAAGTTTATGCTTCACGGTAAACTCACCAATTGGAGTCCTAGGGAACATAGCAACATTATCAGCTCAAATAAGACACTTGAATATTAGGAAGAGAAAATAATGCTTAAATGGTTCAGCAAACGAGTCTAAAATAAATACAAAACTTTGAAAATTTCCTTTGACAGAAAATGTGAGGTGACAGATTATGGAGTGTTTTGGTATTTCAGAGTATTTCTTGACTACAGTTCATAGATCCGTGAGTTAAAACATAATCAAGGGATACTTTTATCTGTTTTGTACTTGCAGACGAACGCTAGCTTCGACATGTGAAGGCAAGTGTAAGAACCGCAATGTGTGATGCAGAATAGATAAATGCTAGTCCTTCCACGCGTGTGTTACAGACCTGTTAACATGTGGTTTACCACGTTGTTGTTTTCTCTGAAAGTGCTTTCTGCAGGGTCCTCGCAGCCTCTGGCAGCTACATTCCTAGGTAGGGAATTAATTCCTTAGGGGGAGTCACTCGGAGAGTCAAGAGCTTAAATACGCCGTAGCTGATGCCTGTCCTACTCACCTGGAAAAGCTTGGGCTGCCTTCCATGTTTATCTTAATACAAAGTACGGGCAGATGCGGGCCTATTTCTCAGAATAATGGGGCTTCCCCTTGCCAGTGCCTCTCCTCCTCCCCCGCAGTGAAGCACCGCAAGCATGCTGGGTCATCGGTCAGGTCACCTGGGCAGCATTCTTCTGTCCGGCGACACCTCATGCTGTCCCCATTGGCTGTCACTGGCCAGAGGCTTCTCTGCAAGAAGTACGTGTGCACACTGAGAGCTTCTTGGACAGGGCCTCTGCCCTGTAGACGCTGCGTGAGTCAAGCTTCGGAGAGGAGGCGATCTGCTGCAGCCCCAGGGCCCTCCTGCACCTCTGGGGTCCGGTCCTCCCACCCTGGCTCCGTCTCTGCAGCTGTGCCCAGGGTCACTGAAGAAGCCATTTGTCAGAGTCGAGCTCCCTGGACTTAGTGGTTCACTCTCTTTTGACTTGCAGAGACCCTGCGCAGCGGAGCAGCAGCGTTGCAGCAGACGCACGGTCTGTTTTCACCGACCTGCCCGGCTCTGGCTGGCTCATACTAGCTCTGGGTGTTCTGCCGCTGAGATACTCCTGCTGATCTAGATGGAGCGCACACCTGCGCCCAGTCCCTGAGGGTCCTGAGTGACACAGGATCAGGGCCAGGCTCCGGCTGGCACCCTAGGTGACCCGGGACACAGTTCTCATGGAACACACAAGCAATTACTCACTTAACCTTCTTATTTATCGTAGGAAAGAACATAATCTAAGAAATGCAAATGAAAGAGTAAAACCCCTGGGATTCTGTCTTACTCCAGAAATCATCTACACCACCAGGAAGTCAACAGTAGCAAGCCAGGGAGGCTGCCTGGGGAGAAAAAACGTTCTTCGTTGTTGGTGGGAGTGTAAGCTGGGATGACTGCTGCAGAAGCCAGTGGGGAGATTCCTCAGTAAAGTGGAGTTCCACACAGCCATCCCCTACTCCCCTGCTAGGTACCCTCCAGAAAGAGTTAAAGACATCATATTATAGGGTCACGTGCAGACCTGGGCTTATAGCAGCACAACTCATAACCACTAGGCCGCGGAAGCAGCCTGTGTGTGCACTCATAGATGAACAGATACAGAAAACGTGGTGTTTACACCCAGCAGAGCATTCTGCTCCTTGAAAGGATAAACTTGAATCATTTGTGGGAAAACATGTACCTTGAGGCCATATTGTTGAGCAAAATAAATCAGACACACAAGCTTAAATATCACATGCTTCCTCCTATACAAGAAACTGAAAATAAAGAAGACAGTAAAAGGTAGATAATAGGAAACAAAGAGACAGAAAAACCATCTGAGGAATGCTGTCCCTGCTGAGAGTCGCAGCGCACTTGGGAGTTGCTCTGTTCCTCCCTGCGCTCTCCTTTCCAGTGTGTGGTGTTGTGGTGCTTTGTGCACTTGGAAGTTTTCTTCTCACTGCTCTACATGACACAACCACTGATACTTTATTCTTTAAGATACATTTTGCAAATGTCATATATCACTTGTGTAACTTTGTTTTGCAAAGCCTTGCTATCAGTGTCGGAGGAATTCATTGCTCCTTTATTCCCAAAACCTTTGTTTTATCGATAAGTGGGGCTCTAGCGGCTTGGACTTCGCACAGAATTGCACCGTGTCATGATTCGCCCATTTGTCAGGACTAACTGTGCTGAACTTAGAATGGAATTTCTTTTATAAAAACAACCAGCAGGCCCACGATTGCAGTGAGAACTTGGAGATGCGGCTTGATTGCCCCTTCCACGCAGCACCCTAAGCCTGTGTTGAGGAAAAAGGGTGCTTCCGACAGCTTACTTGTTGCTACCGTACAGCCGTAGCTAAAAGTTGTTTTGTTTCTTGTTTTAAGTCACACTGTGGCCTTGGCTTAAGGGACAGTGGGAAGGGGCTGCAGGGGGTGCCAGTTTAACGCCACTGGCTCCCGGCACGTCGGGCTGGTTCGTCCTACGTCCTTCCCACACGGTGAGTCCACACTGAGACCATCACTGGTGAGCCCGCATCGGCCAAGCACGTGGACATGGGAGGCCTGAGCTAAGCCTTCCTAACAGGACTTCTCTCTCTTTGTGCCACTTTTGTTGACTCGGATGCTAAAATGTTTTCCAGGGAGAGACTCTTCAGAACCCTTGGATTCAATGGAGTAATGTTGGTTCTATAAATAAAGTTGTCTTCCTGGTGTGGATCCACTGTTTCCTCAGGACAGGTGCTCATACTGGTTTTTGTATTGATGAAGACACAGCTGTACTCACCTCCTGCCTGTGACGCGGTTGCCTTTCACACCACACCTGCCGTTTGAAGTGTCTGTCACCCATGACATTCTTTGTCTTCAATTCGCAAACTGTTTGATGAGCCCCAAGAATAAGAGCAAACTGTGTTGAATACGAATACTAAGAATGAATTAGTTCTTTTGAACTAAGAAAACTCACAACATAATGCTAGGTAAGAAGTAGTTGTAATCTCTATTGCCCTTTATGTGTGGGTGTGCGCTGAAATCAACTCTAAGAGAACCATAATGGTAGTTTTTCTCTGTGTTTAATGCTTTCCTTTTCTTCTTAAATGCTTAGTGGATACTTAAAGTATTTTAAAAATCACAAGAAGCTATGTAAAACTTAAGTTTTTTAAGACTCCATAGCTCTGCGAGCATAAATACCTTGGTATACAGTATAGGTTCCCGGGGTTTTGTTTTATTGTGACACATACTATTTTCATGCAGTAGATTTCATAACTTGTTTAAAAGCCGAAAAATAGAAGACAATACAAAGAGGTGGGTTTAAACAATGACTTGCATTACATCTTCTAGTGAAAACCATAGCTAATACCAAGTAGGCAGGAGTACTTAGGTCATCAAAATGGCCATGCTACCCAGATTTATATGTAGATTTAACAAAAGCCCCATCAAAACCATCAGCTTTTGTCACAGGACTAAAGAAATAATTGTTAATATGTGTTAGGGTTGACACACTGTGTCACCTTGAGGGGTCTAGAAGCTTGACTGACTCAGCATCCTGCGTCCTGGGTGAAAAGGACATGCCCTTCCTCCGGGCTGCTGCTCATTGTGTCAACTTGAGAAGTTTAAAAGCTTAATGCTGATTCAGCAGGGCCCAGGGGCTCCCTTTGTGTCCCTCCTGAGATCCCAGAAGAAGAGGCCAAGAGACCGCATGGGGGCGGCAGCCGGTGCACAGCGCAGGGGAGGGAGGAGGCTTGCTTGCTGCTCTGCCCTGCTGCCTTCACCACCTTGAGCCACTGCCCTGTGCCTGGCCTGCCTGCCTCGTAGCCAGCAGATTATGGACTGAACCCTCCACACACCGTGAGCCGAAGCCTTGCCTTCCTTAACCTGGGCTGTTGGGTGTTCATCTCAGCAATGGAAAAAAAGAAACAGTAAGCAAGACAGTGTACACCAGGAGAGACCCGGAGCAGCCAGGCAGTCCTGCTCCTGCATCGGCCCTCTCCAGGGCTCCCTCCTCCTGCTGCTCATGGCTGCCGTCCATTCTTCATTAGCACCCCTTACATCCTGGTTTCTGTTTGGAGCCTTTCCACGGACTGACCCTTGCCACATTGTCATTCCCACTCGTGCATCCTCCCCGCTGGGTGCATCTTCTTTAAGAATTCTGATCATTTTATCAAATCAACCCTTTTATCTGTTCAGTTACATCTTCTCTGAGCTCCCTGAACATCTTACTGATCCAGTTTTTGTTTGTTCTTTTATCCATTTATATGTTTAATTTCCTTTTCCTTCTGTGGTTTTTTGAGACAGGGTCTTGTTGTGCAGTTCACTCAGGCCTTGAACTGCATAGACCAGGCTAGCTTCCAACTCGTTGCAGTTCTCCTGCCTCAGCCTCCCCCGTGCTGGGATGGCAGGCGTGTGCCGCTATGCCCAGTCCTTTATACATTCAGCCATGTGATTTTTTACTGCCTCCTTGAAAGTGCCTATCGGATCATCTTTGGGGAACTTAAAATTTTCTGAAGGCATCTTTTTCCTGTTCCCTCATGTTTCTGGGGTGGGTGTGGGTGGGTGTGCACTGAATGTTGGGCACAAGCTGAAGTAGAACAACTGTTGGCAGTATGAAGAACTCTGTAGTCAGTGTCTGCTTTCTACTGATGTATCTTTGATTTGGTTTCATTTTGACATTTGTAGAGATCTTCATCCTACCCAGCTTGGCAGGAACACACCTGCTCCCTGTGTTGTAAGAAAAACCTTACCTTTGCATCGACATCTGAGGTCCGGCCATATGCATGTACGATTATGTGTCAGGTATATCAACACTCGTAACAATTTCATCCTGCGTTCAGTAACCCACGCAGACTGATACACTGCAACTGACAGTTAAGTTGGGATGTGGTGAGTGACGGAAGGAAAACTGAGACAAAAGAAGAGGGTGGAGCAGAACAAAGAGAAGGAGATACCAAGTGAAAGACAGGAGTTCAAGCGTGGTTGGCGTGATTACTTGAACAACTGGAGTAGAGGCTGATAGAGAAGAGGGTGTGGGGCGTTGGTAGGGAGCCTGGGAAGGAGAGAGCCGCCCTTGGCGACGGGGGAAGCCTTCCCAGACGGAGCAGGCTCGGACGCTGAGGCGAGCTCGTCTTGGAGCTCTCTGCCCACACTTTGCTTGGGCTCACTCTAACTGGCTCGTGAAATGCGCTTTTAGATTAAGGCCCTTGTTAGTTATTTTTCTCCTTTCCCGCGCACAGACACCTGGCATACATTTGCTAGAAGACTGGAGGAAGGGAAAGGGAGGAGGCTCAATGAGAGAAGAAAAAGCAAAGCAAAACCAACCACGGGATAGCTCGCACGGCGACAAGACCACAAAATTAAAGATTCTTACGTTCTGTCCCAACCCAGCGTGGCCTCACCCAGGGAGCTCTTCCGCAACGTTCACAACTGTGCTTAATTTGTAGGAGCAGCTGTGTGGGGTCCTGGGTCGGGGTCGGGGTCTTTCCTGCACCTCTACTCTCCCCAGACCTCGCTGTCTCCACAGCACTTTTCTTGTTTACCTTCCACCACAAGAGAAACCTATTATGCTGTTCTGCCGTCGTGGCCAGCCAGAGGCCCTTGCGTTTGTCCTGTGAGCAGAGTCCTTCGGTGAGTAGGGGGAAGGCACGCTGTTGCCGGCCTGCAGTGGGTTTCCGCCCAGCGACCGCCAGGGCCATCCAGACCCCTGCAGCTACTCTCCGCATCAGCTTCGGGGTTCTCTTTCCGGAGGTTTCCCGATCAGCGCAGGGCAGCGGCCCTCTGTCGTCCTAGCGGTGCCGTCTCGCACTCTGCTCTCTGCGGTGCTCCTGTCCGTCTGTGGCAAGGTCGTGCCTCGAAGCTTGCAGTGCTCAGCAGCTTTTGCTGGGAGCGTGTGGTGGGCCACAGGCAGACCCTCCCACAGCTCAGCATCCCCAGTGTTTGGGTGGGCAATCAGCGCGAGCCAGTTTTAGGGCTGCTCCAATGACTTCTCTCTCAGGGTCTCCGTTTGCAACTCTCAAGTCCAGGTCCCCAGTCAGGACCTCGTCCTCTTCAGCGTTCCCGTGGACACCTGTTGCTTTCTGCGACACTGCCCTCCAGCTCTTAGCTTTTCTTGTGCCCAGACTTTGGAATAGCTCATTTTCTGTGCTCCTTTACCTGGCGGAGGCCTGGCCCCTCTGCAGGGCTGGCTCCCTCCTGGGAGCACTCTCCAGGGTGGCACACTCTGCAGCCCTGGGGTGCAAGGCAGTGCCTCAGTGCCCGGGTGCACAGCCTTCCTTCCTGCCCCGCACTCTGCACCAGGTATGGGTTTTCCTGGCTGCCTTCCTCTCGCTTGCTTTGCCTCTTCCTCTTCTGGGCACTCGTGCGGGTTTGTGAACCTCCCTGGGGAACTGCTCTGGCCATGATGAGGTCATCTCAGTGAAGTTGGTCCAAATGCGTTCTACACCCGCGAGGGTTCGCTCAGGGAAGTTAGCTTGCTTTCCAGAACTGGCTTTCTGCTAAAAGTCAGAACCACCGAGCCAGGGACAGCCCTGGGCTCTAAGTGTTTTGGTGATGTCGCAGCGTGGCACCACGTTCAGCCGGGCCATCCTGTCTCCCCCCTACGTCAGAAGTGGCTTGTGTTGAAATAGTGTTCTTTTCCAAACATGTGGTAGAATTTTCTGAGAAATAAGCTGGGACTGAGGATTTCTTCGTGGAGAATTTTCAAATTATAAGTTTAATCTGCTTAATGGTTGCACGCTTGTTCAAATGATTTATTTCATACTGGGTAAGTATAGTAGCTTGTAGTTTCCTTGAAATTGGTTTCTGTCACTTAAATGGTCACTTTTTGTTTGAAGAATTGTTGGTAACATTCCCTAAGTACCCCAGAGAAACCTGCAGCCTGGTCTCCTGGTTCGTTCCTGATACTGTGAATTACTTTTCCTCTTTCTTTCTCCTTTCCCTCGCTCCTGGCTTCCCCCACCCAATCCTCCTACTGGTTGAATTTTATTAATTTTTCCCCAGAATCATTTCTTTAGGTTTTTAAAATTCATTCTGTTGTTAGTTTCACTTGGTTTCAGTTTTATCTTGCTCTTTTTCTGTACAGTATTTTAAAATGAAAGCTTATTGATTTC
>NDGM011025547.1:818-14189 GCA_002564305.1 Octomys mimax
TGTTTTGTTGGGCAGTGCCTGATAAGCTTCAAAGCTGCTTTATTCAATAAAAAAATAGAAAGATGTATGACTACGACAAAGTATCACTGAGTCCAACAATGTTGTTTTAAGACTCTGAAAATACGGTACCTGGCAATGTTGTTTTCTATTGAATTGTGAACTTCTTGAATCTGGGGAGCAGAAATGTCGTCCCAGGTGGGGGGGAGGGGGCGGGGAGGGGTACGCACTTTCTCCTGAAGGCAGAGAAGTGGATGACTGCAAAGTGAAGTTGCTTATATCTCAGTCTTTTCCCACTTCAACTCTCTAGTTGGTGTCAGTTAGTGACAGTTACAAACCTCCTGTAATTCTCAACCCAGTGCAGCTGGCCTGGTTTCTTATTCCTATGAAGGAAGCGCTAAGCGTCTGCCTTTGGCTTCCGGCAACAGCGTTCCCTCCCTTTGTTTAGCACACTGTTTTCAAGGTAAACTCTCTGCATGTAGGACACGTGTTGTTCCTCTAACATGGAACTAGTCACGACAACCAACTAACATTCATTTGAGGACAAAAAAAAAAAAAAAGAAAACCAAGGTCTGAAGAAGAATTATTTTTAGCTGAGTATTTGTTCTTTTCCTAGCTTTCCATTCAATTTAGAACACATAGCAAGGAGATACAGCGCGTGGCCACTGCTGTGGGCTGTGTGGAGCTTGTTCAGGTCATGGCCGTGGGAAGACTCCGAAGGGAAGAGCCTTCTCGCTCACCCAAGTACTTGTGTGTTCCGCTTCACTCTGGGGAAAGGCAAGAGGTAGAGGGGCGAGTTCTTCCTCCTACGTTCACATGTGCAGAAGCTGCCCTGTGGGGGAGGTCACAGAAACTGCTCATGTGTTAGGAGCGGGGAAGGCTGTTGTGATCATGGTCACTGCCCTGGCAGATGGCCATGGAACCTCCTCGTTTTCCTGTCCCTTTCTTTTTTCTTTTCTTTTTTTTTTTTTGTTTTGGTACCAGGGATTGAACTCAGAACCTTGCACTTGCCAGGCAGGCGCTTAGGCCACTGAGCTATCTCCCCAGCCCCTTGTGTCCCTTTCTCCATATTAATTTCACTTTCTCTTCCCTTCAAACACCCAGTGAAGATAACTTGTTTTGTCTTTAAAACTCTTGAGAAGAAGCAGCCTAAGCAGTTGAGTTTTACGGTCTGCAGAATGTATTATTTTTCTTTACATAAAGACAGTTTTCAGCCGGACTGTAAGCTCTCAAACTTGACTTCTGACCTGACCATCCCCCTCTCATCTCCAGACAGGTAATGTCTTTTCTGATTTTAGTCTGTGTCTGTGCTTTAAAACTGGTGGTGAGATCTTGCCACAGCGCATAGAAGTCTTAACAGTTCAGCGTAGTTTATAAACTAGGTTTGTGTGCTCGTTTTTTTGGGGGGGCAGGGGTTGTTTTTGGTAGCACATCATATATGCTACACAATACAATTTTCATTTAATTTCAAAGCTAGATCTGCAATGGAATGTCTCACTGAAAAACTACAATTTTGTTACAGTTTTTGTTTCAACACTCTTGTAGATGACATGCTAAGAGGCGGTCACCTTGCTTTCGCATCTCACAAGCCTAAGTGCAATAGATTTTTTTCATAGAACAAAAGGAAGAATTTATTCCATTCAGCAGCTACAGCATACCTATGCTGCCGAGTGCACCCTCAGTGACCGGGTAGCATGCCTGCCACTATTGCCCTTCTAGCTCTTCGGCCATCAGGGCTCTGTGGGTTCCATCAGTCATTGTGGAACTTTGTCTGCGAGGCTTGTGACTGAGTGGATGCAGCAGAGGCCCTCCTGAGACACGCTTTATCCATGCGTCAGTTTCTCCCACCCAGTGTAGCACCCTCAAGACAAAGCCAGAAGCCAGCTGCAGAGAGGCTGTGACAGGGCTGTAGGAGGGAAGTGTCCGGACCTCCTGTCCTGAACCAGAGTGATCGTAACTGCGTAAAAAGACAAAAACAATGTGTTTGCAATGTGACGATGTCACTGCCCTAGATATATATGTATATATGTATATGTGCATGGACTATGTTTCCTGTATACCTGGCAGCCAAAACTGATTCGCAGTCAGTGAGTTCAAGTACATAACAGGCAAATGTCTAATACAGTTACTGTGTACGTGTATGGGTTGCTTTTTCCTTTGCGGTCGCTTTGTTTTGTCTTAGTAAGGTGCAGATTGTTTGCAAGTGAAGTGAAGAGTTCATCATTCTTGGACTTTATTTCTGTTTTTAGAAACTGCTCCTTTTAGGGAGCAGGTCTGGATGGCTTCTTATCCTGGAAACCTTTGTTTCTTAGTGTGTCAAGTCAAAATGTGTGTGAGCTGTCACCGTGGGGACCCCATTGTTTTGTCATATAGCTGGTTATTAACTAGTAATGTGTTGGAAAGTCCTACTGATGTTCCTTACTGGGAGAAAAAAATTCTGGTTTAACAACTGTGCTTTCACTGTGCGTGGTGTCCAGTTCGTTTGGAAAGCAGACCTTGCTGTCTTTGAGTTTAGGGTCCATTTAGGGAAGGGGCAGTTTAAAGTACAGTGCCTCACATGGGACAAAGTTCCAAAATGCCAAATTCTTATTTTTCAAAACCCAAGTTATATAAGATCCTAGAACGGTGGACGGGGAGGGAATGGAATTGGATAATGGGAAAGACCATCCACCTGAACATTCAACTTGTCACCGTGAGGTAGCAAGCAGGAGCTGCCCAGGATGCTGCTATTTACAAAAGAGAATAAAAAAGCAAAACAAAAAGAAAAAAAAAAATTCATTTATACGTGTGTATTTTTTAAAGCTATGATCTGTTCGATGTTTTTACAAATCTGTTTATATGACATTGTTAAAATAAAAGTTGGTCTTTTGACGAGAGGGAGGATGTCGTCGTGGTCAGGTGTAATTTTGCCTTTACAAGGTAACGGGTGGGGGCGGGGGGTTGCCGCCTTGATGTTCTGTTCAAGTTCTAGATCAGTGGAGCTATGTCTTGTTCTCAATTGCTTTAATGCATTGTATTAGGTCTTCATACAGAATAAAGGTTGTTTTGAAACTTAAGTTTGGGTTTGCAGTTTCATTACCACCTAAGAACTCTGTCTATGGGGCCAGGGAGATAGCTCAGTAGAATAAGCACTTGCTTGGCAAGCACAGGGTCCTGAGTTCAATCCCCGGTCCTGCATAAAAGAAAAAAAAAAAAAATCTGTCTAAGCAGCTCACTCACTTGGTTCCTTAGCGTCTCTGTCCGTGCCCACCTACCTGCATTCATTCCACTATCACGCCACATTTTCATAACATGATGAAAAAGTGGGTCCCACAAATGTGCTCCTTGTTACTCGTACCATGTCACCAGACACCCCCAGGTGATACCACATCAAGGCATGCTTTTGCTATAGAGAAGTCAAGATGGCATTGTCCCTTGAGCCTTCCCTCTCAGCCACTCATCCCCAAAAGCTGAGTTGACAATCATAACAACCATGGTTTGTCTCTTATGTACAATCTTCATTTTTTTTTCATTTTATGCATTTTGTGTAGTGTCTCACTATGCAGTTCGGACTCGTAGTGATCCTCCCGTTTTCAGCCTCTCCGGCCCTGGGGTTATAGGCATGCACCACCATGCCCAGACTGGGTCGCTGGCTCAGCATGCCCAGCGGGGCATGTGGGATCTGGGATTGAACCCTGGTCCCTGCATATGCCAAAGCAGGCACCTAGTCCATGAGCTATCTCTCTGGCCGCAATCGTCATATTTAGAGCACAGTGCAAGGACAGTGTGCAGTGATGTGACGTAGGGCTGTACATGAAGCTAAGCTACACCTCCAATGCAAATTACACAGTTACCCAATCGAGAAACAACTCTTACTATAAAATAACTCTCCCATTGATTTTTAAGGTTCACTGAATGTCTAGCATGCCGGCCTCTATGTTTATATAGCCCCTCCCCCTTCCACTTAGGCAAAAGTAGGGCCCTACACGGGAAGTACATGGTTTCAGAATAGAAATTGTATTTACTGCCATGGCAACGATGACTAGAATTCCGTGCACACCGCTGTAGTGCTGAAATTCATTTCCTGCCTTTCCCTGCTCCGTGTGGAGTCAGAGATCAACACTCTCCAGATCTTTATCCTGGTTGGCTTCTAGGTTCCTCCACGGCTGCACCAACTGCCACACCCTCCCAGATGAGCACCCCCGACACACACACTGGAGCCTCCATCTAGGGCCTGAGCAGTGCTGCTCTGCCTGGCCTTGCCCCAAGGGGTGACTGTAGATCCATGCTGTTGCTTGAGCCTCTTGTTTGCCTCTGCACCCTCTTTTGGTTCCTAAACCCTTTCATCACCTGAGTCATTAATTCTCCTTATTTAATTCTCTCTGGACAAGTCCTGCACCCCTTTATGATGGGGATATATCCTGAGGTGTGTCATTAGCTGATTTTGTTGTGTTAATATGGCGGAGTGTATTTACACAAACCTAGATAACATGGACCACCACATATAAGCTACAGGCGGTGTGTGTGTGTGTGTGTGTGTGTACACACACGTGTGGTGTAGCCCACTGCCCACAGGCATATGATGAACAAAAGAACATGAGATGAAATCAAGCACACCCAGGAATACATAGGGTGTATTGAGCTGCTGCAGCTGTGACATGACTTACTATCTTACAGTCAATTTTTTAATATATAGAAATACACTCTTAAGATTACCATAGAAAGCATAGTACTGTAAAACCAGTAAGTTATCATCAGTATCAAGTATGATCAGTATCAAGCATACCTAATTGAGTGTGCTGTATTTTTATACAACTGGCAGCGCAGTGGGTGTGTTCACACCAGCAGTATCAGAATCCTATGGGTACTGTATAGGGCTCAATGTCACTAGAAAGGTTTTTCAGCTCCATCGTGATGTTATGGGACCACTCTTGTATATGTGGCCCTTAGTGGGAATGTCATTATGGGACACAGGCTGGTAATTGCCTTTTCTGACTGCCCTCTGATTCATACACGAGGTAATGTTACTTAGGACACTGTTCAGGTGCTCTATCCATTTTCATCCTCCCACAATTATAAGAGTTACCAGATAGGATCCCCCATTCCAAAGATGAGAAGACGTGATGCCTTCCTGGGGCTCACACAGTGTCGCAGAGCACAGAGAGGCAGAACTCCTTGCCCTGTGCAAGATAGAAAGAGCCCCAATAAGAAATGCACAAGGGAGTTCAAAGAATTCACCTCACCAGCAGTGCACAGGTAGCTGGTGACAGATGGCAGGGGACAGCGTGGGCTTGCTGCAGACCAGCTCTCCCCAAGTGCAGCCCCCAGACTAATCCCAACTGCTTCAGCGTTGCTTGGTAATTGGAAATAGAAATCGGCAGACTCCATTCCTGACCATCACAGAGCAGGGTCAACAATCTGTGTCAACAGGCTGCCCGGGTAACACTGATGATGCAGATCGAAGATCACCACTTTAGGTCACCAGATTATTAAAATATATTCCTTGAATTTTAATTAAGAGCATTACTACTCATGAGTGATGTAAATTTTACTTTATAATACAATAAATACTCATAGACTCCACAGAGGAAGGAAAATAGACTGCCTTGCAGCTTAGAGGCCCAGCCTTATCTTATTTTGGTTCCTAACCAACTATGGGAAATTGGTCACCTCACATCATCGGTGCTAGTCTCTTGCTTCTTATCTGTGATATCAAGATATGGATCTGCTGTCCTGGGACACCTTTTAGACTCCAGGAGTCTCGAACCTACAGACAATGGATTGGACACACACCTGTATTATAAATATTTTTAAAAGGAACATTGTTACTTATACATGTTAACTATATGTTTTATATGTGACCTGGCCAGGTCAAGGATCCCCAACCTGTGGACCAAAGGTTGGGCTTGTCTGAATGCTGTGGGGTACTGAACAACTCTACAGCCCTCGGGACTCCCTGTACAGTTTGATCACAGTTAAAACCTGCAATAGGATTGGTCCCTGCTGACCACTCTGCAGGTGACTGAGGACTTGTCCTTGGGTGGTCAGTGAGATGACCAAAACAACACTTTAGCACAAGTTAGATCAGGTAGACATTTTTACAGACTAGGTTTTGCTGGGCATGGTGAAGCACACCTGTAATCTCAGCATTTGGGAGGCTGAGGCAAGAGGATTGCTCTGAGTTCAAGGGCAGCTTGAACTGCATAGTGAAACCCTGTCCAAAAGAAATAAAGCTATGTTTCAAGTGAATTAATATTGGCAGCAAAGTTCTTGCCACCATGGAGGCGAGTATATTTGGAATGTCCCTTCACTATCTAAGACCTGCCAAATCCTCCAGGGCAGGGCAGGGCAGGCAGGGGACAAATAGGACCTGTTAAGACCTAATACACCAGCAGTGCATTTAAAACACCTTTTCTCCCCACTAAACTTGTTGCCTAAAAAGCCTGTGCAGAAATCAGAATGCTGTTGCGATACTATAAGCGTAGCTATAATTGATCGTTCACTCTCTAAGCTTCAGATTATCGTCTCAAACAGAGCACTTCATGATCTCCAGCTTAGTACTGATGTCATAAATCAGCTCAACCAAAAATAAATAAATAAATAAATAAATAAGACTGCTGAGATGCTTCTGGAAGAAGGGGGGAAAAAAAGATAAATAAGTAACCACAGAGATGCTTATCTGGATTTTGCTTTCCAGACGGAAGTGTAGAAAATCCCATCTTGCTGCAGTGCTCCATCGGGCCAGTCTGAAGCATAACCTCAGGCTTAACTCGCTGTTAAATAAAAACTCTTGAGCCATACCTGGCTCAACACAGGCAAAGCTTCTGCCTCTACTTGGAAAGCAGGACACTCAACCTCCAGCTACTACCACCACTCATCACATTCAGGACAAAATTATGGCAACCCATTCATATAGCGATGGCTCATTAGAACGATGGTGTTGACTGGAAAATCTACCATATGTTGTATGACCAGCCCCCTGGAACCAGTTTATTTATGGAGCTTTCATTTCAGAGCTCAGTGATTTATAGTCAAAACCCTCACAAACCAAAAATGGGGATAACTTTATCACGATGGAGAAAATGCAGTCACTTTATTTTGTGTTGACAGTAAGCCCCCAACCGATGACCACTTGCGTTGTGAACTTTCGCAGATGCTGAGAAACCTCACATTAGGAGCCTTCGGAGATGAGAACACATTGTAGAAGGAGCTCAGCTGTCTGCAGGCACTGTCACTATGATGCTGCTGTGCGCTTACTGTACAGTGCAATGGGTACAGTAGGGCAGGGCTCAGACAGGGCCCAGGATGTCCAGGAGCAAGGGGAGACGCAGTGGTCCTGGGGAGGGCGCTGCTAGGAAGAGCAAAATACGGGCCTACTATATTCATGTCAGAGATGTTTGATTCCCTCTGTCAGACTTATGCAGGAATCAAACTTCTGAATATTGTCCCAGAACAGAACTTGTTCATAAGTTGAGGACTTCCAGCACTGTTGTCTAAAGACATGCGCCCCCCAGCTTGGAGTTTAAACAGCAGCTGACAGCACTGATCTGCTTCTTTTGACTCCTGAGGATTAGACTTTGATGATGGCCTCTTGATTCATCCAGCTATATTGAGCATCTACTATGTGCTGCACATTACACTTCCCTCTGAAGTGCCGGTGACAAGGCACACGGCGGCCCTCAGAGAGGCAAGTCTGCTAGAGGATGCAAACTTACCTGCCATCCATCAACATAAAAGCTATACTAGGCAGGAATGAACAGTAGGCCCCGAGAGAGCAGAGGAGAAGCATTTAGGCAAAGCTTACAGAGGAGACAACATTTCTAAATGACTCAATCTATAAAAATGTGCCATAGATAGGTGGCTGCTCCTCCGCAGGCTTTATGGGAGCTCATGTCATTGTTCATAGAGCTTCACTGTACCTCTTTGTACTACTACTATTCAGCAGAAGGGTTCAAGGACCCTCCGAGGTGCTGTCTAGCAAGAAGAAAACGTCCCCATCTGTGGTGTCTGTGATGCAGGTGGTTCAGAGAGCTGACATCACTCCCTCAGCTCCAGGGACAAGTGTCCTATGCAAGGACAAGGGCCAAACCCTCACCTGATGCTTTGCCTTGCACAGTAGAGTGATGGGCACCCAGTTGCACCTGTTCCTTTTATACTGCCCGAGAAAAGTCTCAGCTCTGGTTGTACATTATAATACCCTCCCCCACCCCGCACTATCTATACACTAGGAATTGAGACCTTATTGCACATTGGAGAGGGTGAACAGCCGGAAGTAAATAGGCTACTGCTTCAAAGGCACCAGAATAGGGCTGGCAGCTCACAGATGGAAGCCAATAAACAGGCTTGTTGGGCAAACTAATCAAATTAGAGCCTTAGGATTAGAGCTACCACTTTTGATTTACAGTAGCTCTTCAGATAGGGCTATACTATGGTAGATCAATGAAAATATTTTACTTAACTTTTAAATTATGCATCTTCTATAAAATATTTATGTCAATTATCCATTTTTACTGGACCTTAGGTACATAGTATTCGGTTATTCACATCCAAGACACTAAAAATAATTGATTCATGCATGGTTGGCTATTCTATTAATTACTCTGAAAAAGTATGATATAATTATTTACTAAACACAAATAAGACCAAATTTTTAAATGGTTGGTGTAGACACAAAACAAGTAATGAAAGTGGAAGGGAAAATTTATTGAAAAAAATTTATACCTCAAGAAAGATCCAATAAAAAAAAAAGAAAGATCCAATAATTGAACAGAAAAAAAAAGGAGAAAAAAAAAAAAAGAAACGAAAAAGACTTTACAATGGTCTCAGAGGAGGAACTTGTTAGTTTATTGTGAGAAGGATTTCACACACCTTGATACTTGAGAAGAACCTATCAAAGGGGTCTTTGTAAAGGATAGTGACTCATACACATTATTCTTGGTTTGAAATGTTTCTGATATATTCCCCATATGGTGTTTTTCTATTTAGTGGTGGCAGAAACAGAATCTCATTCTAGAAAGGAGAGTTAGTGGCTCAACTCTAAAATCCTGCTTGAAGGATGGCTTGTTCACTTCCTAGCACCTCTTGGGTCACACCCACTTCGCCCTGCGCAGCTGCTTCATGAGTTCTACAGAAGAAACAGCTGGCAGAATTAGGGCCCTCCACTTCCAGGCTGGACCGCTGCAGGCCAACAGCTCAGAGGGTGAATCTTTTTTTTTCCTTCTTTCTTTTTACAGTTTAATTTATTCTAATAGCAAACTTATAGAAACAGCACAGAAAGACAACATTAAAAAGCATACTAGCATGTAAGACAACTCAGAGAAATATAGTGACTAGATGGAATCCACTGTATGATAAAAGTGCTACAAACACCATTCAGTTGTTGCCAATAAGAAATCTACTTTTAAAAAAAAATTCAAATGCTGCCATTGTCCAGAAAAAATCTAGCAGATTTTCACTTATAATTGGTATAAAGTGGAAGAGCTGAAACTTGTTCACTGAAACATTTTGACTTGCATTAATGCTTTACAGCCCTGCATGAACATTAAAAATTCACACACAAGGCTGGATAGATACCTCAGCAGACTAAGTGCCTGCACAGGCAAACACAGGGACTGGGTTTGATCCCTGGTACCACATGCTGTGCCAGCCCCACCCCCAGGTGTGCACTGAGGTGGTGACCAAGTCTGGGCATGGTAGCACATGCCTGTAATCCCAGCACTGGAAAGGCTGAAAGCGGAAGGATAACTAAAAGTTCAAGCTGAGTAGCGTGACCCTGTATCAAACACATTAAAAAAAAAAAAATCACACACAAATGAAAATGGAAAAACTGACAATACTTGATTTCTGTCCCCTATTTTCCAATCATGTACTTACTTAGGTATCCTTTTGATCCCATTGGGGAAAAAAATCAGGCATTTAGAACTATCAATAACAGGAAGAAGGGGAGAAAATTTTTTCAATAATGAAATGTTTCCCACCCTAGTGGACTCTTCAGCATGTTCTCCATCTATGCAGCACACTAGTTAGACATCTTTTGGAGTAATTATTATGCATTTGAATTTTGTGCCACTTATTGTTAGTTTGGGCAATTGAAATGAATGTAACTTTTCAGGAAGGCCTTGGGACATCTCTGGCAGTGCCAAGTCTCAAAGTCATGGGGGCCAGGGCTTTACCCTGCCTTATCTAGACTGTGGCTTGGTCTGTTGCCCAACTTTCAGCATGTAAAACTGTGGCACTCCATCTTGCTCGTCACTCTTCAGGGAATGAGTTGCTCTTCCCCACACACCAGGTTGGCCGAGGACCAACACATTTGCATGTACTAAGCAAAACTTCTACCTCAGATACCCTCTCCCCCACTTTTAACTTCAATTCTCAGCGAGATTTCAATTATAGATTTTAAAGGCATCCATGAAATTCTGGAAATCCAAGTTTTATGGTCTTTCCTAAGAGGAGAGAGTTTGTGCCTAGAACTTTTGAGAAGCTTCTAGAAGAACATGAGAATGGACAGTAGGATGGAGGAGGCTCTGAACAGCCTGTAATTAAAGACACGTGAAGGGAAGGCATTGTCAGAAAGCATGTGTTCGTAAATCCCTAGGAAAACTGTATGGCCAATACCCCCCTTTCAACCCAGATTAAAGAAATTGAGGCCTGAGGTAAAGGTAGGCCAGCAGGGAGCACTGAAAATTGCTCAACCGTTGTCAATTCTTCCTCACACCACTTCATGCCAGCTGGAAAGAGATACACAATAGCATACAAAAGTGTTGCAGCCATACAACTTCCTTGATGAAAAACAATACATCAAGAGAACTGACAAAATAGAGCAAAACAAGGGAGTGGTAACTTTTGAGTATTTCTTTGGTTATACATTTATGTGATTTAATTTTTACTGATACTCATGATTCTAGTTGATTTTAAGTCTGTATCATTTGCTTGTTAATAATAGCTGTGTACAGCAGCTAGTTGATACAATGAGTTGAAGCCATCGTGGTTGGCTCTGGGGTTGCATCTCAGCTTGCCCCAGCACACCACTACACACAAAAGCACTCAGATCATCAAGTTAAGGTAACTATGGAAGACCAATTGGATGTTAACACACACCAACAGGGGTAGACTTCACATTCAGGATCTACGTGGAAGGATGGTTGCTAGGGAACGTAGAAGAGGCCCTGTACCAGGTTCCTAACAAAATGGGGGGAGATACTGAGGGAGATCATTTACATGGGCAATAAATAAATTGAGGCAGTTATTGTCAGAAGTGCTACACTGTCCCATCACAGAAAAATGGTCCCCTTATCTAAAAAGGAAGCAAACTTCAGATTTAAATGTTTGCTAATTTTTTTAATTATAAACTTTACATTATTTAAAAACCACAGTTAAGTCCTCCCTCCTACCCCTGTATTAGTGATTAAAAGATCTAAACAGAAATTTACACAATCTCAGGCAGCAACTATACTCTCAGAACCAACTTACACAGACTTCCTGATATAGAAATTTTACAGCTAATCACTGGGCATGTGAAAAGTTTTAGTAATTAGGATGAAGGTGACTTATCTGAAGGGTCAGAGCAGAAAGTTATAAAACAAATCGGCTCCAGGAAATGGGAAAAAAATTCTCCTTGAAATTTGAGAGAGCCTTGTGTTTATGAAAAGGAAGTCATTTGCGCTCAGGCCTAGTTGGCATCAGATGAAATACACTATTAACAAATTTTTAAAAAGTGTTGTCAGTAAGAGGCAAATGGTATGCTACAGAACAACCTAGTAAGTTAGAAGAACAAGTCGAGATATTGCCTCAGAATATTGAAGAAAGAGGATGGCAAGGTGGCTTCCCAGAGGTAGCCAGCCTTACTCCCCTCCACAAGGAACCAAAGGAACGGAAGCCATATTTGACATTAGTAGGTATGTAAACACAGAAAATCAGCAAGAGAGACAGAAACCTTGTAAGATTCAGAAACCTGGGATCGCAGCAAGAAAGAGAAAACAAAATACCCTCATAACTGCCACAGGCTTCATTGACTTGGAGGAGCTGTCTCTTCTTTTCAGGGATAAAAATGACAGAGAAACGCCACCAAAACTATCAGTGGGCATTCTGGCTAGTGGAAAGTTTCACAACCCCAATAGATCTGCAGTTCACTTAGATAAGGAAGCTGAAATCTGCATGGCAGCCTCGCTCTGGAAAAGGACCTCACGTTATCTCCCCTCCACATTGTCATGCATGGAAACATACTTTCCCTTGCTCTGGCTTGGGGTTAGCTGTCTTGTAAATACACCTTGGACCAGCAGAGTGACTGACATAGCCCAGGGAGTGACCTTTAGTGCAGAGGACAGGAGTTGTGACACAGAGGGGAAGGGAGCTGAGGGTGCCTTCCTTGAGAGCCAGGAGATTGGGGCATTCTCCCTCTGAGGCTAAAGCGTGGCCAGTGCCAAGACTCAAGGCAGAGTCATATGGTTCTTCTACCTCTCCACCTGCACCACACCCAGGTACCTGTCACCTCAGTCCCTGCCACTGCCTTCCCCCAAAGGCACACTGGAGGAGTCCTTAAACAACTCCAGGGCTGTAGGTGTCACCCACCACTGGGCAGACATAGCCAGATGGCATGAATGAAGTTTTGTCTGGCTCTGATCAAGACACTACAATTACCTACAACTGTAGTGTAGGTAGACACTACAACTGAAGTGGCAGAAAGGAGCACTGTGGCTCCTATTGCTGCCCCATCTGGGTGACTCCCATCTGCTGAGAGCACTGTCAGGGCTGGGAGTGGGCACCAGTGCTGCAGCTCCCACCTCTGCTCTCCCCAAGTCAAAATATTCAAAATTAAGAACTCAGCAAATCTTGGGGGTGGGGAGATGGCTCAGTAGAATAAGCGCTTCCGTGGCAAATGCAAGGGTCTGAGTTCAATCCCTGGTTCTGCCAAAAAAGAGAGAACTCAGCAAATCTAAAAAGTACAGTTGAAAACCTCACCAACAGAAGGAGGGTTTTTTTGTTTTGCTACTTCAGGTCTGGTACAGCTTGTGAAGCTGGGAATTGAACCACGGTCCTATGCACTTGACTGCATTTGCCCAAATGGCGCTTTAAATATCTGGCAAAGCACCGAACCTCAACAACAGAGTAAGCCAAGCATAAGAAAAAAAAAATCTGAACTTGAACATACATATTCCTAAATACCCCAGTTGAGGGGTAAAGAGGGAGAGAGATGCAGAGAATAATCAAGAACACCATTAAATTAACAAATATTCACCTTTTCAGAATATTTAAATGTGACAAGAAAAAAAGTTAGTGGCACAAAAATTCTACTAAATGAATCAATGGCACAAAACTCCACTAATCTTAAGAAAGGTCAGGAATGGTTGAAAAAGATGTGGTATTTTTACACAATGGAGTATTATTCAGCTATTAAGA